>JAGFNQ010004686.1:50123-79082 GCA_024364735.1 Boesenbergia rotunda
GTGCGAGGTTATTTTAAATGGCCAACCAAGAGTGGAACAGTGCCCGTCCACCACTATTCTCCGGCGAAAACTTCAACTTTTGGAGAAGACAAATGGAGTCCCTTCTGAAGGCCCACATGGACTTATGGCGGATCATCCAAATGGGATTTTCTTTTCCCATAGAAGATGAGTCAACAATCGAGTGGGACAAACTCGATGAACACACCCTCAACCAAATCGAGATTGATGCAAGGGCAACTGCAATCCTACAATGTGGCTTAACCAAGGAGCAACTCGAGCTAGTAGGTCCATGCAAATGCGCTAGAGAAATCTGGGAAAAATTGGTCAACCTTCATCAAGAGATCTCAGATGAAGAAGAAGTAAATTATCTTGCCCTTTCAGTCCAAGCACAAACAGCCGAGTCAGAGTCTGAACCCGAATCTGAAATCGAACCAGAATTAGACGACGAATTGACTGAGACGGTAACTGATTTCGAATTCTTTTCTAAATTA
Source organism: Boesenbergia rotunda (assembly GCA_024364735.1). Lineage (NCBI taxonomy): Eukaryota > Viridiplantae > Streptophyta > Magnoliopsida > Zingiberales > Zingiberaceae > Boesenbergia > Boesenbergia rotunda. Next base: position 50,615 of record JAGFNQ010004686.1, read on the forward strand.
GAATTAAATAATCAATCAGATACTATAATGGTCGAGGAAGGTGTAAATTTTAGTGCAGGGAAAACTCCTAAAGAATCACCAAAGAAGGAGCTTCAACCAGTACCCGAGTCCGATTCAGACACAGAATCAAAAGATGAGCCTAGATCCGAGGCGGCAAGAATCAAGGGGGAGATTCCCAATAAAGAACCAAAAGGTAAAAGTGTAAATTCAAATTTTAATCATGTAATTTGTTACACGTGCAGGGAGAGAGGGCACTACCAAAGTGTGTGTCCTACTCGTAAGATTCGAACGACGCCACCGACGGCGACAAAGGAATCAGTTACAAAAGCACAAAAGGACAAAAGTCGCATTCAATGCTTCAAGTGCCAGGAGTTCGGGCATTACAAAAGTGAATGCACAGATAAAAGAGCTACCAAGAATGCCAGACAAACAATCAACAAAGGTAAATTTATAGTATTTGAAAATCCGTTATTTACCTGGAATAATGTGACTGATTCATGTAACTTAATTAAATCAAATTTCAAAAAATTGAAACAAGAAAATGAAACCCTAAAACATAAGGTCAATAAGTTAGAAAATTTAATTCATAATCTTGCTGATTTCGAAAATCCGGAGTATTACTCCAATTGTGACCTTACTTAGACAGTTGTTTGTTTTAGTTATGTGTTTCTTTTTATTTTGGTTTCTTTGCTTAGAATTAGGATTGATTAGTTTAAGGACTGAACCAACTTAACTAAAATTTGACAACATAGTATTGGGTGGCGGTGAGATGATAGTACGTTAGGGAAACCAACTCTAATAAGATCAAGTCTACTTGGTCTCTTTAGACTGGTGAAACTAGCCGAAGCTACCGATCCAAGACCCAAACTAGTTAGACCAGAATTTACCAAAAAGTAATTTTGAAGATGAAATTTCATTAAAAGGCTTTGTCAAGGAAAGGGTGGGTGATCCCATAAGGCTACGACCAAAGAAGGCCTTGTGCCTCGCCAAGACCTGGAAGCCAATTTTTGAAATTCAAATTCAAATTACTCTTTGTTAAATTCGAATCTAACACAAATTTTCAGTTAATTTTAGATTCAAATATCTCTTTTCAAAACAAATTTAAATTGGGTTTAAAAAATAATTTAACTTTTCAAAATTAATCATGGCCTTTTCAAAATAAATCCTTCTATTAAAATATGCATCTCACAAAACAGTTAAGGATATCCTGTTTTGTCACTTAGAAATGGGTGAGATGCTTAGGACCTAAAAGTTGAGTCCAACCCAACCAACTAATTAAATTTAATCAAATCTTAATTAAACCAATTAAATTTAATCAAATCTTAATTAAACCAATTAAATTTAAGCAAATCTTAATTAAACCAATTAAATTCAATCAAATCTTAATTAAACCAATTAAATTCAATCAAATCTTAATTAAACCAATTAAATTCAATTAAATCTTAATTAAATCAATTAAATTCAATCAAATCTTAATAAATTAAATTCAATCAAATTCAAATTTAATTCATCTGACTTTTAACATTCAAATTTAACTTAACTAACTTTTAAAGTTCAAAGTTAAAATTCTAATTAATTTCAAAATCCTCAAAAATCGTTTTATTAAACTAAGGTTTAATGTTTCAAAATTAACCATTTTATTGTTAAAATTAAATATTTGTCTCATAAAACCCATAAGGTTAACATGCTTGATCACGTAGAACTGGGTGAGACATCTAGGACCTAAAAGCATAATTCACTATCCTTTTAAATAAAAATTTGTGCAAAAATTATTCAAAATTACTTTTTTTGGTTTACGTTACCCTAATCTTTCAATTCTAACGTTTTTTAAAAAAATTTCATGTTTAATATCTCAAAAGATTCGTTTTAAATATAATCTAGGGCTTGTTTTGTTTTAGTCATTGATTGGTCAAACTTGGTCAAAATAGTCAACCCTAGTCAACATAGTCAAACCTGCTCTACACTGAAACCCCTTAAGAAACTTAGATAAAAGTCAGACTGTGTCGGATACAGGAGGAGTTTCTTTTAATACTTTTCAAAAATTTAATTTTTAAAAAAAAAACTTATGTTCTAAATCTTATTATTAATCTCAATAAGGTACTACTTTCTGTTTGAAAATTATCATCATTTCAAAATATTTTTCGAAAACTATTTTCAAAAATGTATCCCCTTGAAAATTATCATACTCAGAAGGTTATTCAAAATTATTCTTTTGATTTTAATAAACCCTAAAGACATATAGGAAGGTCCATTTCATGATCTACAAGGACTCCTAGGATGTGTCAAATTTAGGGGGAGTTTGAGTCAAAAGAAGAATTTCTGAAATATTTTTTTTGGTAATTATTTGTTTTGAAATTGTTAAATAAATTCCTTTGATCTGAACTGAACCCTAAAGACTTAGAGGAAGAATACTTGTGGTCAACAAGCTTCCGAGGACTATATCAAATTTAGGGGGAGGTTAAATTAAATGAATTATTAAACATTTCAAAATAATATGTTTTAATACAAATGCATATTATGTTTTCAAAATGCTTAATACTTATAAAAAATTATTTATATTTTTTTTAAGTCTAATAGTTTTCAAAAACAGTACGTACACTTTCCAAAAAGGGCTCAATTTTTTTTAAAAAATACTTACATATTTTTCAAAAATGCATATTTTTTCAAAAGTACTTATATTTTTTTTAAATATTGCATAATATCTTTCAAAAGTACTTCTATTTTTTTTCAAAATGTTTTCAAAAGGTACTAATGCTTTTCTAAGGCAATAGTATTCTAAGTACGTGAATTTTCTAAAGATTCGCCTATAAATACAAATGTTTTTTTTTGTGTCACAATACCTTTCAAAGTGGAGTTTTATTGAGCAATTTAAGCTTTTTCTATGCTTTCAAGAATTATACTAAGTATTTATATGTTTTCAAAACTCATAGGCTCTGATACACAAGTCTTAATTTTTTTTTAAAAGAAATTTTAGTAAAAACATAAGGAGAAGAATTTGACCTTAAGGGGGAGAGAAAGGAAAGAGAAAATTTTTATCTCTTTTTCAAAAAGTACTTCAGAAGTTTCTAAGCATTTCTAAGTATTTCAAATTTTTAAGTGCATGTCTTCTCCTAAGTAAATTTTTTTCAAAATTTGTCTTAGCAAAAATCTTGTTGGAAAATTTTGACAAATATTTCTAAGTAAAGTTTTTTTAACAACTTGTCGAGAAATTTCTTAAAAATCTTGTTTTCCAAAATGCACAAAGTGTTTCCAAACAAATATTTCTAAGTGTGCAAAATTTTTGGTAAACGAAATTTTTTTTTTGGGAAATTTGCCTTCAAAATTTTGCCTAAGTAAATTTCTTTTTGTACAACCTTGTAAGTAAATGTTATTTAACAAAATTTAGGTTTGCAAAATTTCTCAAAATTTTACCTTGTTCGCCCATGTACGCTTTTGATATATGTCAAAGGGGGAGGAAAGGTTAAAGTTAAGTACTATATAATACAAGTATTCAGGGTTTTAGGGGGAGTATGAGAAATAAAGGGATTTTTTTCAAATCTATTATGTTCATATTTCATTGTGTTTTTATCTTCTGTTATTAATTGTTATATGTTTTTACTTAACTTTGAATCGTGTTGCCATAGATCAAAAAGGGGGAGATTGTTGGTCCAGGAAGCACCATATCGAACCTGGTTTTGATATTGGCAAAGGATTCAAAGTTAAGTTTATTTGTTATCTAACAATATTCACTGAGTGTGCAGGATACAAAGCCCTAGCGAAGGACTGCTAGGCAACTGGCGAAGGACTGCCAGTATCCAAGTCCTAGCGAAGGACTGCTAGACAACTGGCGAAGGACTGCCAGTATCCAAGCCCTAGCGAAGGACTGCTAGGCAACTGGCGAAGGACTGCCAGTATCCAAGCCCTAGCGAAGGACTGCTAGGCAACTGGCGAAGGACTGCCAGTATCCAAGCCCTAGCGAAGGACTGCTAGGCACCGGGCGAAGGACAGCTCGGCATCCAAGCCCTGACAAAGGACCGTCAGGCAAAAGTCCAACCAAAGGAACGGTTGGCATCAAGTAATTTCTCCCGAGAGGAGTAGGTGAGGACGCGTTCCCCGTCGAGGGAACAGTAGGCGTCGGTTCGACCTAGGGCTCCATTTTGGAGACCAAAGTCAGAACCAAGACAGCTAAGGCTGTATAAACTAATAATTAATTATTTTATTGTGTTTTGGACTAACCCTGGATGCAGGACCAAAGGAACGTGTGTCTGCAACTCAGAGTGTAACGCCCCAAAATTTCCATTTTTAGTTTTTAAAGTCCTTAGAATTATTTAGAAATGGTTTAGAAATGTTCTAGATATTTTTAGGAATTTTTAGAGTATTTTTATGGAATTTTCCGAGTCCGTTTGGTATTTTTGGAAAAAGAAAAAGAAAAAAAGGAAAGAAAGCCAAAAAAAAGGAAAAACCACTAAGGGGCAGCCGGAGATCGAACCGGCGACCACCGTGAGACCGCACAAGCGCGCGACCAGCTGGGCTAGGTATCAAGCACAGAAAAGAAAGGAGAGACATATATTTAAGTTGTAATTAGGTCAATCCGCCCCATAAGTATAAATAGGTTATTAAAGAGAGAAGTTTTATTTTCTCTCAAACCCTCTCCCTCTCCCAAGGTTGCGCCGACCCCTCTCCCTCTCCTCTCTTGTGCGCACGCCACACCAAGCTTTAGAGGGCCGGCCAAGACTTTTCTCCAAGAGATAATCTTATATTCGGGATCCCCGCGACGAGAGGAACGCGTAGGCGTGAAGAATTCTCCGAGATCTCAAGTTTCTTCCGAGCTCTAGACATCAATCTTGGTTGTAAGTCCAAGATATCAATGTAAGTACTGCTCACCTGCAGTAAGAGGCGGTTTTTCCGCGAGAATTTCCTTTAAAAGTTCTTAAAAGAGATATTTCTTTTAGTTTTTAGTTTTTGCATGTGATCTTAGTTCATTATATGCTTATATATTTTATTGAGTGTCCTATATGAGATTAGGGACCAAGAAAAGCTATGAGAAAAGAAAAGAGAAGATAAAGATAAGAAAAGAAAAGGCCAAGGCCTTAAGAAATCCCCAAAAGTCAAGACTTAGGGATTTTAGCACGCAAGGTGCTCCAGAAAATGCCAAGGCATTTACAGATAAGAAAGAAAAGAAAGAAAAGCTATTTTATTTTATAAGGCCAGTACCCGGCGTCCAAGGGCGTCGTTAAAGAAATCCAGGTGTCCAATTCCAAGGTCTTGGCCCTGGTAGACCAAGGTCTGCTCTATTAGGATTGGTGGCTCGCTACCCCAACCTTTTAGGGAACGCGCATCAGATGGTACTTACGTCTTCAGTGGATCCAAGTGATTATTATTTTCAAGTATATGCTTTAGCAAAGTTTTCTAAAGTTTAAGAAAGTTTTCAAAAGTTAAAGAATAGCTAAAGTTTCAAGTTGAGCCAAGAAAAGTAAATTGAGATTTATTATTGCTTGAGTATGCATGTTTTGAGCTATACATGTTCTTAGTTTTCTTTCAAGCATATTAGTATCTCATATGATGTTCAGTTCGATCTAGAAGCATGTTTGCATATTTCGAGTTTTTGTGAGCTAGATAGTACTTACTAAGCTTTTTGCTTACTAGTTACATTTCCTCTTATTGCAGATAAAGGTAAAGGCAAGCAATTCTGAAGGAAGACGACGAGGCGGTGCTGAGTAGAGTGTGTGTGGTGGCTGATTATGGAGAGATCGTTGAGACGAGACAATTTAGTTATTTGAATTGCAATGTTTAAGTTTATTCAAATTTCAAGTTCTTGCTTATGGAGATTATAGAGTATTTGAGTTTTGGATAGTTTTACATGCTCAATTTCTTAGAGTAAAGATTCCATGTCATTTCATTTAGCATACATATCCTTATGATTGCATTGGATGAGTAGACGTGTAAGTAGTTAGAGATATTGATACTTTGTTAGAGAAAAAGGTGTTTGTGCCAAGATAGTATCAATTTCCCTTTGAATCAAGTTTTTATTGCTTAAAAATGTTTAGAAAAGTTGCAATCACATTTCATAATGCATTAGCAAGGTTGTAGAACATGTATTTGGCGTTATGAATGCATAGGAGTCAAGATTGATACAAACTCTATTGTTAAAGTTTATATAAACTTGTTTAGTTTATTTTCTTCCATAAAAGTCCTAAATTCAAGTTTATGGATTCGTTTGATTGGCTAAATTGTTTAGGAAACTGATATAGAGTATAGAAATGGTGTCGTAGTTTGATATGGCTCGAAACTGAATGAATGGTGGACTTAAGAAGCAAGAGCCGAAAACCTGTAATTCTGATTACAGGCGTACCAGTCGACTGCTACGTCACCAGTCGACTGGTACGGGCAGTTTGAGTTGGGTGAGGCTTGTTTCAATAAGTATCAACTACGAGTTTTGAGAAGGAAAGTGTGATATGGTAGCATGCATGACTACTTAAGTTAGAATATAATTGTTAGATGAATTTAAAAGAAAAAAAAAGATTTCCGCATTTTACTTTTAGTCATGTATAAAAGTTGAGAAGTAGAGGAAAGTAACGATCCGTCTAAGGCAGTAAGAAGGCGGGTCGCTACACAGAGAGCCTCAAAGGAGTGAGGCAGCAGCTGAGCAGGGCGCCCTGAGTGTCCAGGGCGCCCTCAAGGTGAACCAAAACCAAGCGAAGCAAAAAAGGGCTTCAGCTGATTACTGGGCAAGGCACCCTCAGCAGCGAAGGCGCCCTCGTCAGGGAAGGCGCCCTCAGCAGCCAGGGCGCCTCCGGACCCAAGACTGCGAAGCCTCAGATTTATCCACAGCGAGATTCCTGCGCGGAAGAAGTCAGCCAAGGCGCCCTTTACGACCAAGGCGCCTCCACGGTCAAACTTAATCCCTGTTCAAGCGGGATAGAAGTTGACCGAGCGATCTGTGGATCGCTTGACACGTGGCAGGGCGCCCCCAACGTCCAGGGCGCCCCTGGGTGCTATAAATAGCACCCAACGCCCAAGCCTTCGACATCAACTTTGCTCCCAAGCTTCCACGCTCTTCTACGCTCGTGCCTTGCTCCAGAAACGCCCCACCTCGAGCCGACGACGTCCCGCTGCTCCGAAAAGAGTCGATACACTCCAGACGTCGGTAACGAAGAGCTTAACAGTTTATTATTATTTTATTGCACTTTCTTTGTAATTGAAATTATTGTAACCTCTTTGCGCGAATATAGAATTGCCCAAAGTAAACGGTCAACGACCGTGGGCCTTGGAGTAGGAGTCGACACAGGCTCCGAACCAAGTAAAAATCCCTGTGTCTTTGTGCTGTATCTCGTACTTTCTATTTCCGCTGTGCACTTACTCTTAGCTTTCCGAAAAAGAACGATTATCAATATTCACCCCCCCCCTCTACCGGTCTTTCACGATCCAACAGATGTTCCGACCTTAGTACCAACTTTACAAGAAGATAAACCACAAGTCGCTGCACCGCGTGTCACAGAAGATACAAAGGTGGTGCCTTGTCATAGTGGGAGGGTTGTTAGTCAACCAGAAAGATTCATGTTCTTGGGAGAGTCTTCGAACTCGGTCCCTGGTGACCATGAATCAAGATCCCTGGACCTATGACGAGGAGCATCTGCTTTGAAAAGATAATCCAGTCATATGGATTTATTTAAAGGACGGATGAGATTTGTGTATGTAAGAAATGTGACAGAAACGTAGTGGTATTCTTGTACTATATGTAGATAATATTTTGTTAGTTGGCAATAATTGTTGATGCAGTCTGACCTAATTGTTATTTTGATGTTGACCCCAATTTAAGTTCGGTTGAGTGAGAATTGAGATCAGATAGTTATGTTTGGATTAAGTGTTCTGGTCAGAGAGGGCTCGGTAGCTCGTTTTCTGGACCGGGATGAGTCGGAGAGGGCTCGGTAGCTCGTTCTCCAGACTTATGTCAGAGAGGGCTCGATAGATCATTTTCTGGACCGGGATGAGTCAGAGAGGGCTCGGTAGCTCGTTCTCCTGACTTATGTCAGAGAGGGCTCGGTAGCTCGTTCTCCGGACCGGGATAAGTCGGAGAGGGCTCGATAGCTTGTTCTCTGGACTCTGGTCAAAGAGGGATCGGTAGCTCGTTCTCTGGACCGGGATGAGTTGGAGAGGGCTCGGTAGCTCGTTCTCTGGACTCTGGTCATAGAGGGCTCAGTAGCTCGTTCTCTGGACCGGGATGAGTCGGAGAGGGCTCGGTAGCTCGTTCTCCGGACTGTGGTTAGAGAGGGCTCGGTAGCTCATTCTCTGGACTGGAATAAGTCGGAGAGGGCTCGGGAGCTCATTCTCCGGACCAGACTAAGTCAGAGTGGCAAGGGAGCCTATTCTCTGGACTCAGGGTCTAAATGAGTGGCTGGATCGGTCTGAAGTCCGATCAGGGAGTTGGCACAAACTCCCTTGATTCTAGATCGGTCACAGGACCGATCCAGGATGTCTGATCGATCTGTTGACTGATCCAGAAGGCTTTTAAGAAAATGGATGGTTTTCTGAACGGTTTGGTGACCGATCAGAAAACATTCTGTTTGGTCACAGAAAGTTATCTGATCGGGTAGTGCGACCAATCAGAATGGACCTAGACCGATCAGGAAGTGACCTGATCCGTCAGGCGTGTGGCTGATCGATTAGTGAGACCGATCAGGCCCTAGGCTGATCAGTCAGTGAGACCGATCAGGTTGCCTTTACCAAATTCCAAAACCTGCCTGATCGGTCACCTTGACCGATCAGGTGACACGACATGAATTCACAGTAGGTTTGAGGATCGGTCTTGATCGATCCCCTGGTCTCTGATCAGTCCCGGAGACTGATCAGAACAATACTGGATCGATCAGAATAGAGTCTAATTGGTCAGGAGGTTGTTTGATCGGTCACGGTGTCCGATAAACACCTCAGAACTTTAATTCAAATGGTTGTTAGATTTCTGATTTGCTTTTGATTTGCTTCGCTAATAAATCTTAGTGTGCAGATGATACAGAGCTGTGATATTCAAATGAAGGAGCAAGAAAAAGGGTCAATGGTGACTTTCGCTGTGACTATTTTGTTTGTTATACACTTGCATGTTTCAACGGCACCTGACGACTTGAAGCTTCAGCTGGAGAGGATCAGTAAGCTGAGAGCTCAGATGGGGTCAGTGACCTGAAGCTTCAGCTGAAGAGGATCAGTATGCTGAGAGCTCAGAAGGGGTCCATGGGTGACGCCGACGCCTGTATGTGTGCAAAAGAAAGACTTAAGAAGAAGAGGTAGGCAAAGCAGAGAAGAACAATGAAAACAAGGAAATAGTGGGGTTTTACTGTGGTTTTGTGTTCTCTGTATTCTCTTCTTCCTTGAGCTTTCTGCTACATCTGTTGAGCTTCCCTCTAGAGTCTCCTGTGCTTCATCTGTATATTTCTGAGATGCTTGTGGAGAGGTTACTCCGCCGAGAAGGAGAAGTCTTTAGCCGGATTCAGTTCGGGGCCTGATCTGCCGAAGGTCAAGGGATCACCCACCTCACGGGCACGCCAAGGAGTAGGGGCAAGTTATCCCCGAACCTTGTAAATCCTTGTGTTATTCTCTGTTTGTTTCTTTCTGTCTATTTTGTTTTTTGCTGCTAACCTGAGTGTAGAAAGAAAAAGAAGCAAAGTTTCTAGTGGGTGGCTATTCACACCCCCCTCTCTAGCCATCCCAGATTCTAACAACAATGACAAAGTATTATCAGACGTAAGGGTATGGTTGTCCAAACAGTTGATATGAAGGACTTACGAGAAGCATGACACATCCTTGTGTACGATCGAATGCGTTGCTAGAGGGGGGTGAATAGCACTTTTTCGTTGAATTCTCGACAAAGATGTTAGCGCAATACAAAATAATATATAAAAACACAAAGGCAATGCTAACTCAGAGTATTTTACTTGGTATCCACTTGAACGGGTGACTAATCCAAGGATCCACGCGGTAGCACACTCTCCACTATGAAATCCTCCTTCAAAGGTGGAGAAACCTTTACAAACGTTGTCTTCTTCCTCTTTACAAGTTGCGATGAAGAACGAGAGGAAGATCCGATCAGTCGGGGCATGAACAACACTTCATTACAGTACAAAACCGTATGGTTCACGTGTGAAAAAGTCCCCCTTTTATAAGAGAACAGGACAACTTCGCAAGCTGCCCAGACCCACACCAGTCGACTGCCCCTGGGGCAGTCGACTGGCCTAGAAATATATGCTAGCCAATAGCTAGTTTTTGGGGGTCACCAGCCGACTACCCCTGGGCCAGTCGACTGGTAGAAGGCTGAAAACCTTCTGTGAGATTTGTCAGTCGACTGCCCTCTGGCCAGTCGACTGCCCAGTCTCTAAACTCACTTACAATCACTCATAACACTCTCCTTCACGTATTCCTTCAGGTATGCTCCCTTGGCTCGCCCCTTGAAATCTTCTTCCTCTGGCTATCGTCCCTCGGATGCGCACACAAGCCTTCCTTGGCTTGCCTCCATGCCACCCTTCACGTGTGCCCTTGAAGTCCACTTCCCGTCTTGCCCTTGGAGCTCTCCTCCCTCGACTCTCATCCCTCAGATATGTTCTCCATGTGTGATTCTCCAAGTCCTGCAAACTCAATCACACATATCAAATACAACATAACACCCTAACCTTAAACTTATTGGCACACATCAAAACCATGATCTTCCCGATCATTCTTGGGTCGATTGCCTCAACAATCTCTCCCTTTTTGATGTGTGGCAATATGTTTAAGTTTAGGGATAAAATACAAGTCAACAAAGTAAATAACAGTAGTAATTGAAAAGCATAAGTCATATCAAATATCTAAGAGGTAACCTCCCCCTTAATCCATGTCTTTTCCCATTTTCAATTCTACTCATAATCTATGTTAAGTTTCAAACCTAACTTACCACAATCAACAACAAGAAAATATAAGACCTAGCAAAACCTAAGAGGTAACCTCCCCCTTAACCCTATGCCTTCATCCATTTTCATAATAATCCAAGTTAAGTCAAAAATTTAAGCTAAAAAAGCTAAAAATCTAACTTAAACCAACTCATTCTCCCCCTTTGACACCATCAAAATGATTGCCCGAAGCATCCTTAACCCATGGCATCAAATGAGAGAAATATTGATTTCTGAAAAATAGCTCAGTAGGCTGAAATCAGGCGTGCTAGTTTACTACCCCATGGGGCAGTCGACTGATACTCTGTTAGTGGCAAATTTCAACTTCTGAACCGAATTTCAGAAATTCCAGAAATTTCCAAAAATTGTAAAAATTTGCAAGCATGTTTCTTGTAAGATACTCTATCAGAGAAAAATATCATTTCGTGAAAAATTTCAAATATGCTTGACTTTTGACTAAAGTCCAAATTTCTTGAAAACTACTAAGTTTGTATCAAAATCTCAACCTAGTTTTGCATTTGTAGATCTTCTAAGCTCATGGTAAAGCATATACAACATGAAATAGTTTTCAAATGTTTAAAATATCCAACCATGATCTTTGGATAATATGTCCATTAATTAAACACATGTCTTCCCCGTGGTTGGTCTATTTTTCAATAATTTTGATACATTTAATGATTCAACACTATGCCACAAGCACAAGTGAACTAATTGTATCATCCTAATGGATTAAGCACCACCTTCCTATTGTGTTACTCTATAGTTCATCCTATACTTCTACAAAACACATTCCAAGGCTCTTCTTAAGGATGTATACTCCGATTCAGGAAGAGGCTTGGTAAAAATGTCGGCAAGGTTTGACTTTGACTCAACATAGTATAATTCTATGTCTCACCTTGCCACATGATCCCTAATAAAGTGATGCTTCACTTCAATGTGTTTTGTTCTAGAATGTTGAACCAGATTCTTGGTCAAATTGATTGTACTTACATTATCACACAAGACCTTGACCTTGGAATAATGTAACTCATAATCTTCTAAGGTGTGCATGATCCAAAGTAGTTGGGAAACACAACCACCCATTGCCACATATTCGGCTTCCGTTGTTGATAGGACAACACATGGTTGTTTCCTACTACTCCAACTAATTAAAGAAGACTCAAGGAATTGACATCCCCCACTAGTACTCTTTCTATCTAGTTTACACCCCACATAGTCCGAGTCAATAAGATCAACATTAGGGGTTCTAGGATACCAAAGTTCGACATTGAGGGTACCTTTAACATAACATAGGATCCTCTTAACTACCACCAAATGGGACTCTTTGACACATGATTGGTATCTTGCACACATACCTACCGTAAATAGTATATCGGGTCTACTAGCGGTTAGGTATAATAGACTCCCAATCATGCTCCTATATTGCTTTGAGTCTACCATTTTTCCTTCAATGTCACTATCCATTTCACATTTGTTCCTATAGGGGTAGATGCTACCTTAGCATTTTCTAGTCCAAATTTCTTTAGCATATCCCTAGCATACTTAGTTTGAAATACATGTGTTCCTTTATTTGTTGCTTAACTTGTAGTCCTAAAAAGAAGGTTAGCTCTCCTACAAAACTCATCTCAAATTCATCTTCCATACATTTGATGAATTCTTGTAGAAAGTCATTATTTGTTGACTCAAAAAAGATATCATCTACATACACTTGGGCAATAAATATGTCCTTATCCTTAGATTTTAGGAACAAAGTTGGGTCAATTGTTCCTCTCCTAAAACCCTTAGACACTAGAAATGAAGAAAGCCTTTCATACCAAGCCCGGGGAGCTTGTTTCAATCCATACAAGGCTTTTCTCAACTTGTATACATGTCTAGGATAGTTTGGGTCCTCAAACCCGGGGGGGTGTTCTACATAAACCTCTTCCTTAATGACCCCATTAAGGAATGCCGACTTCACATCCATTTGGTGAAGTGTGAAACCCATGTGAGTGGCATAAGCTAGTAGAATTCTAATGGACTCGAATCTAGCTACGGGAGCATAAGTCTCATCATAGTCTAATCCCTCAACTTGGTTAAACCCCCTAGCTACTAACGTAGCCTTATTCCTAGTAATTTTACCTTGATCATCTAGTTTGTTCCTAAAGACCCATCTTGTGGTTACAATGGTGCAACCATTGGGCCTAGGAACCAACTCCCAAACTTCACTTATCTCAAATTGATTTAGCTCTTCTTGCATGGCTAAGACCCAATCTACATCACCTAATGCTTCATCAATAGACTTAGGTTCTAATTGAGAGATTAAGGCAATTTGACTAGTTTGGTCTCTAAAATAGGACCTAGTCCTTACTCCTTGAGTGACATCACCCACTATTTGGTCAATAGGGTGATCTTGGTGATGTCTCAAGGGCCTAGAGGTTATTGGTTCATTGACTACATGTTCCTCATCCTCTAGGATACTTCTCCCTCCCCCTTGATCATTGCCCTCCAAATGTAGGTCTTGGACTCTTTGGGCAAGGGGTTGACATTCCTCTATATCTTTATCAATTGAGGCTTTCCTAGGGTAAGTATTGGTAGATTCATCAAAGTCAACATTTGAGGACTCCTCAATTACTTTGGTCCCTTTGTTGTAGACCCTATACCCCCTACTAGTGGATGAATAACCAACTAGAATTCCCTCATCGGCTTTTAATTCAAATTTCCTTAGGTCATTCTTAGTGTTCAATATACACACTTTACACCCAAAGACCCTAAAGTAGTGGACTTGTGGAATTCTCCCATTCCACAACTCAAAGGGGGTCTTACCTAAGAACCTATGTACTGAAACTCGATTTTGAATATAACAAGCGGTATTTACCGCTTCGACCAAAAAATAGCTAGGAAGGGAATATGCATTAAGCATAGTTCTAGCGGCTTCTTGTAGGACTCTATTTTTCCTCTCTACTACCCCATTTTGTTGAGGAGTCATTGGGCATGAAAATTTATGCTTATATCCATTTTCTACACAAAATTATGAGAAGCTTGAGTTTTGGAACTCCCCACTATGGTCACTCCTAATTCGGTTAATCTTTAGGTGTTTTTCATTCTCAACCCTCTTACTAAACCCTATAAAGATTTCTAAGGTGTCTCCTTATGTTTCAACCATGTAAATCTAGAAAAGTCATCTACTATAACTAAACAGTATTTACTCTCTACTAGTGAGGGAGTACTATGACAATCAAAGAGATCAATATGCAAAAGCTTTAAAGGTAAAGTAGTGGTGGTTAGGGTTTTACCTTTGTGTGATGATTTTGATTGCTTACCCTCTTGGCATGCATCACACAATTTTGTCTTCTCATACTTGATCATAGGTAGCCCCTTCACCAACTCCTCCTTGGCCACTCTTGCTATGCTCCTCATCTTGACGTGCCCAAGTCTTCGGTGCCACAACCACCCTTCTTCTTCTTTAGACATGAAACACTTAGGCAAATGGTTAGAAGCATAAGCAAGATCAAGATAATAAAGATTAGCCTCTCTATACCCTTCTAGTATGACATTATCGGACTCATTTTGTTTAATAAGACATTTTCGAGCATGAAATTCAACCCTAAGGCCTGCATCACATAATTGACTTATACTAAGTAAATTAAATTTTATGTCTTTAATTAGAAGTACTTAGTGGATAGAGATTGTAGGAGATACCTCAATGGTGCCCCTGCCAATTATTTTGAGTTTCCCACTATTTCCAAAGGAAACCGTCCCTTCTCTTAGGTAGCTTATAGTGGAGAACTTGCTCACATCTCCGGTCATATGTCATGAGCACCCACTATCTACTATCCACATGTTTGAGGTCTCCTTCACCTTCACCTATATACATGGAAGACACACTCTTTTGGTATCCAAATTTTTATCCACAAGCATCATTGAAATATTTCTTTGGTACCCAAGTTTTCTTGATGTTTCCCTTAGCCCCTTGTCTCCTAGATGCACCATTCCTACCCATAAGTGAGATAATGGCTACTTCCTTGATCTTTGGCCTATATCCTAACCCGGCCTTGTTATAGACGGCTCTTTGACGGTTTATTATCATGTCAAGGTTACTAGAGCCGACTTGAAACTTTCTAAGTGCCTTGGTTAGATCTTCTACCTTTTTCCTTAGTTCCTTATTTTCATTTTCAAAGCATGTATCATGTGACATAAGAGAACAAGCATGCAAGTCTTCCTTAAGTTTTGTAGATTCTACTCTAAGCATGACAATTTCATCTTTCAAGTCCTTAATTTTACTTCTAGCTTTAGCTAAGTCCATATTGGTACTAGAAATAATTTTAACCAAGGTAGAAGAGGGTAAGCTGTATACCTCACTTACCGAAGCTTCTGACTCGGATGATGATGATGATGTGCCACTTTCTTCACTACTTAAGCTTCGCTCATCGTTCGATGACTCCAAGTGGTCCACTCCCATAAGTGCAAAATGGGATACTTGCTCCTCTTCCTCCTCCGGGGATGATGGATCATCCCAAGTCGCCTTGAGGTTGATGACACTCTTCTCCTTTCCCTTTGCCCTCTTCTTGTCACCTCTCTTCTTCTCCTCCTTCTTTTCTTCTCTCCTCTTTAGTTGGGGGCACTCATTCTTCATGTGCCCCTCTTAGTGGCAGTTGTAGCAGATAATGTCTTTTGCTTTGCCCTTACTCTTGGATCCTTTCCTAGCATAAGATTTGATAGAAAAACTTTTAAATGTCCTACGCATTTTTCTTACCATGTAAGCCTCTTGGTCGCTATCCATAGAGGCACTGGACTCCTCTGAGTCAGATGAAGAGGAGTAGGCCACCTTCTTCTTCTCCTTCTTCTTATTCTTCTCCTTTTCTGCAACAAAAGCTATACCTTTCTCTTTGGCAGAAACATTAGCTTGCTCATTCAATTCAAACTTACAAAATAAATCATCTAACATGACTATTGAAAGATCCCTTAACACTTTGTAAGCATCAACCATTGATGCCCACAAGGTTGTTCTCGGGAAAGATTGTAGAACGTATCTTATGAGATCCCGGTTTTCAACTTTCTCTCCAATCACATGGAGTTCGTTGATGATCTCCTTTACCCTTCCATGCAACTGGCTCACGGTCTCGTTGGTCTTCATGGATAGGGATTAGAGTTGGGCAACGAGTAGATCCTTCTTTGTCTGTCTTGACTCGTTGGACCCTTCATTGAGTTCAACGAGTTTCTCCCATAATTCTTTGGCACTCTTGACGACCCCACTTTGTTGAGTTGCTCCTTTGAGAGCCTGCACTGAAGTGTGGTGGTAGCTTTCGCGTTGGCTTGCGCCTTCTTCATGACTTCCTTGGACCATGCTCTCATGGGTAATGGCTCTCCTCTTTCGTCAACGGGTGCATCAAATCCATCTGCAACACTTATCCAGTTTTCAATATCATTCATCAAATAGTATTGCATTCTACCTTTCCAGTATGCGAAGTCGTTCCCGTCGAAGAATGGAGGCCGTGCAGTGTTGTAACCCTCTTGAAATGCCATTTTCTTTACTCCGGTCGATGGTGAGTTCTCCCGAAGCGAACCGACTCTGATATCAAATGTATGATCGAATGCGTTCCTAGAGGAGGGGTGAATAGCATTTTTTCATTGAATTCTCTACAAAGATGTTAGCGCAATACAAAATAATATATAAAAACGCGAAGGCAATGTTAACTCAGAGTATTTTACATAGTATCCACCCGAACGGGTGACTAATCCAAGGATCCACGCGGTAGCACACTCTCCACTATGAAATCCTCCTTCAAAGGTGGAGAAACCTTTACAAACGTTGTCTTCTTTCTCTTTACAAGTTGCGATGAAGAACGAGAGGAAGATCCAATCAGTCGGGGCACGAACAACACTTCAGTACAGTACAAATGTTGGGACCGGGTGCATGTTGACATGGATACGGGTTCGTAATTAAAAATAATAATTACGTGCAGCGGAAGAATTAGCATAAATAATTTCTCAAATTATTTTAACCACGTATCTAGCATGCAACCTTATGATGTGTGGACATGATCATAAATTAAAATTTTGCAGAAAGTAAACTAATTTACTCAATACCTCGCGTAACTCGAAGTAAGGGACGAGATCCAACCGTAGCGTCCCTTGGAAGCTCCGCCTCTATTCGCGTCCACGCCGAGTTCTCTTCGAGATGACTTCGCAAAGCCACGAGTTTCGTGCCGACAAGAACTACTAGATTCTCCAAAAGCACGACAAGAGTAACAAGAGAGAGATGGAAAACTAACCACTAAAAGAAAAACGGAATCAAGATTCCGGGAGGAAGGAAGGAGTCGCGCCCCGCTTCTTCTTCTTCTTCGGCCTCTTCTTGGTGGTGGCTCACGGCAAGGGAAGGGAGGGCAGCCGGCCCTAGGAGAGGGAGAGGGTAGCCGGCCCTTGAGAGAGAGGGAGAAAAGGAGAGGAAGAGAGGCTAGGCAAGAATCCTTGATCTCTTAAATTAATTTCCAAGCCTTGCCTTTGCGCCTTTATATAGTAGCCTCTTTATCGCCAAGTCTCCTTTTTAATGGAATAAATTTTTCATAAGAAATTTATCTTATAAATTTTTCTATGAATTATTCCGTTATGCCAAGCTTTTATTATAACTTAATTTATAATAAAAACAACCATGTCTCCCCTTTTATTATGGAATAAATTTTACAAGAAATTTATCTTATAAATTTCTTATGAATTATTCCGTTATGCCAAGTTTTTATTATAACTTAATTTATAATAAAAACAACCATGTCTCCCCTTTTATTATGGAATAAATTTTACAAGAAATTTATCTTATAAAATTTTCTTATCATGGAAAAATCAATTCATAATTGATTTTATAAAATAAACCAATCCATGGTTCATTTTAATTTTTATAAAAAGAATAAATTTCTATAAATTTCTTTATCATGGTAAATCAATCCATTATTGATTTTATAAAATAAAATAAACCAATCCAAGGTTTATTTTAATTTTCATGAAAATAAATCTCTTTATATAAATTTCTTTATCCATAATTTTATAAAATAAACCACGCGCGATTTATTTTATAATTTGAACAAAACAATTTGGTTCTCCCTCTTATTGTGGCCGGCCAAACCAAAGAGAGTGGGGACCCTCTTTGGCCGGCCAAACCAATGTCGTAACCGTACGAATTAAACTCATTTAATTCGTCCAATAAGTCTTCAAAAGACTTAGCCATTTTATGCTTCCGATGCGTTTCTGATAAATTCAGATTCGACTTATCTCTCTTGATCGAAAAATCTAATTTTCAACTCGTTTTAAATCCCTCGGATTACTCATAGTGCGTGTGACTAAATAGGCTTTCGATTTATGTTGGCCGTCTATAATTCATCAATTATAGAACGATCATGAGTGGCACCTAGTAATACATCATGATCCCCAATTAATCGAAAGATCAACGGTTGACCTCAGAAATTATTCTGAAACCCTTCAGCAGCTCTAATGAATCGTGCCTCATTCCCTTCACCATCTTATACCCACTTGGTTCAGGACATGGTCTATATGTGTCAGTCCCCACTAGGGTGACTACGTCATACCTAGCCCAAGTAATATCTTTCTCGTCCAATGGATTCTAATTACTCTCATGTATTTCAGAGACTCATACTCTGAATATGTCATGCTCTGGCCAGAGGCTTTGAGTAGCAATCCGACGATAGGCCTTGGGTATACATCCCCTCGCAAGGAGTGGTGAATCCTTTGTAGGATGTTCAAACATCTTCGGGCACTTCGACTTATACCCAACCATCCTGGGTCCACACCTCCTTGGAGATGCTTGCTTAAGATGTTAAAGTATAAGTCTCCATGACCAAGATGACTTGAACACCGCAAGTCAAAGGAACATCGCACTTAAGATGCAGTAAGAACTTCACTGACATGTCTATATGTAGACTACCATGTGAAGTTTTACAGTCAGTCACTCCAATGAACTAGTTGTAACACCCGCTCTTAATACCCTAGGGATTCGGCGGCGCTACTTTAATTTTCGTACATTACAACTACATGCATGCATTCATATTTTTCTTATCTAATCTATGCATGGGCATATGTATCATTTAAGCATGGAAGGTTCATGTAGCGGAAGCATGATTATTTTTATTCATCTTCAAACATAGCATGTATATAAAAAGAGCATAACATGAGTTTAACATGACAAGTTCCAAAACTTGAAGCAACTAAGATCAAGATCCTTTTTATCCACCAGCACTATCACACACACACTTGCCCTTCTCCCGCAGCCTCCATAGTTTAGCGTCCTTTATCTGTAGCATAAGGGAAAACACTAAACGATAAGCAATAGCTTAGTAAGACCCTGTCCTACTCACAAAATTCGGATATCATGAAAAGGTAAGAGAATATATCATATTCAAGCATGGTAAGCACTTAATCATGTTAAACATCTAAGCATGTTAATTTCATAGGAAGGTTCTTTTGAAAACATATAAACATAATACTTGAACATAGCATAATCATTAGGGCCCGGCTTGTACTTCATGTTTTGCGCGCGCCCCTGAATAGGAACGAGGTAGCTAATCCTGAACCACTAGGCTTTACTAGGCCTTCTCAAACGTCCTTCAGCCTAGTATCATAATCATTTGACTCGCTTTAAGAGTCTATAGTACAAGCCATTATAAAATAAAATAGTTATCATGTTCTTCATTTTCATAAAGTATGCTCTTAGTCCCAACCTTCTAGGGAAGCATTCTTTAGGCCCTAAGCATTCTTCGTTCATGCCTTAAAGGGCTCATTCTTATGCATATGCATGCATTCATAATTAAGATAATTAGCCTAGTATAAAGCATGCATTTCATGGGAGC
The DNA here is from genome assembly GCA_024364735.1 of Boesenbergia rotunda. Lineage (NCBI taxonomy): Eukaryota > Viridiplantae > Streptophyta > Magnoliopsida > Zingiberales > Zingiberaceae > Boesenbergia > Boesenbergia rotunda. Next base: position 70,341 of record JAGFNQ010004686.1, read on the forward strand.
AACCAAGGCTAGGGTCCAAGAGTTCTCTCTTGGCCGAAAGTTGTAATTTGGCTAGCATGCATTCCAATCAACATATCAAGAATCACGCAAGCATGTCATCTCCTACACAAGATCATTATCATGCATGGTATTTATTAATCCAATCCCAAGTATAGGGCCCTTTGGCCGAACATGTAGGGTTGAGTACCTTGGGGTTTTTAGCCACATAGCATCATGAACATTCATACATCACATGCCTATACATATCATCATCCCAAACATAAACATATCTCATAGGGTACATCCCATACATTCATCACCTATATATATATCATATATCATACTAAGCATAGCATACATCATGGGGTAATCAACCTTCATAAACCTAATGTTCCATGCTTTGGTCGAATATCTCATGCTAGGGAAAAATTAAGTTTTCCAATCAAACATTCCATTTAAACATCGCTTGCATATCCATATCATCATCCCAAACATAAGCATATCTCATAGGGTAGTTTATCCTTTACAACCCTAACTTTAGGGTGTTGGCCGAATGATGTAGGGTAGGGGGGATTAGGGTTTTTTTGGAAATCAAACCTTCACACAAACATTTACACAAACACCTCACATACATATCATGCAACCTTATTAAACATGGATTTCATCATAGGTTAATCATGCACCCTAAACCCTAATTCTTCTAGGGTTGGCCGAAAGTGTAGGGTAGGGGGATTTAGGGTTTTTGAAATCAAACATTCATACAACCATTTATACAAACACCTTATCTACACTATCATGTCATACACTAACATAAGATACATCATAGAGTAATTCAACCCTTGAATCCCTAATTTTTCCATGTCTTGGCCGAAACTTGTAGGGGGTGCAAACCCTAATTTTTGTTATCACAACTTGAAGGAAATCAACATATAGGTATACCCTAAGTTCCAAGGGGTCTTCTCATGTATCAAAAAGTAACCAAGGCCTTCCCTTAAGGGGTGGCCGAAACTTACCTAGGGCAAATCCCTATTTTCGCAACTACAAGAAGAAGGAAATCATACACAGCAATTATGCTACAGGTGAGGGGCACTTACTTCTTTCGCTAAATATCCTTAAGGTATACCCTTAGATCGGAGGGGAGGTGCTTGTCCTTGCTCTTGAGGTCCTTGACTTCTTCTTGCCTTGCAAGAGATTCAAACCTTCAATGGGGTCTTGGGATTTTCGAAAATTGAAGAGGGAGTCTCTTGGATTTTTCGAAAATTGAAGAGGGAGAGTGAGTGAGGGGTTTGAAACAATGATGGTTAGCCCCTTAGCATTCCCTCTTATTTATACTAAGGGAAGAGGCAAGGTGCCTCTTTTCCAAGTGTCTCTTCACTAAGGGGTTTCTCATCAAGAGTCTCTTCCTCTACCCTTTCACATTCCCTACCCTTAACAAGAATTTCCATTCCTTTCTCTCAGCAATCCCCTGCTGGGTGAATTGGTTACTTCGTTGCTTTTCAAGGCTTTGCTTACTAAGAGTTCCAAGGTTCGATTCTCGACAAGAGCATATTTTTGCTCCTCTTTGGTTTTCACTTTTGTAAAGCCCATTAGCCCAATTTACTCTCATATTCTCAAATCACATATTATGAAATTACATATTCCTATTTATGCAATCACATATTTGAATTTATGCAATCACATATTCTAATTTATGCAATTACATATTCTAATTCTTTCTAATGAAATCACATATCATTTAATCATGACATCACAAAAATGTAATTCTATTCATTCATGAAATAAATGTCATACCATCTGATAACCTATATCGACATTTTTGTGCCCTAATGAAAATCGAAAGCAAGCCCAAAATTTGGGGCGTTACACTAGTTCCCTTAACTAGCATTCATGTTTATCTCCGGACATCCCAATGTCACCAGCCAGTGAGAATCAGCTGATTAGAGAATAACCCATGCTAGTCTCAACAGAATTGATAGTGTCCTTATTTATCAATTCATCGACTAGGGACAATTTCAATACTTCACAATTGCACATGTAGAGATAATCACTAGTTGTGAATTTATCACAAATTCTCTCATGCTGTGAATTCTATTGCGGACATTCAGTAAATGACTTTAAGATCTCAATCAAATACATGAACATGTATACTCAAATAGTGAATATTCATTTATTAAAGTAAATGATTACAATCATAAGGCGATTACCTTAGGACACTTCTCTCATATTACTAACAAACTCCCACTTGGCCTAATGTCAATCGCTACGGTATCTAATACCACAGGCTCTAACATGACCCTCAAACTTGTTTTGAGGCAAGGCCTTAGTTAATGGATCCGCTAAATTCCTTTCAGTGGGAATTTTCTCAATTTGTATATCATTCCTACTTATAATCTCTCTGATCAGATGATAGCGGCGAAGCATATGTTTGGATCATTAATGAGACCTTGGTTCCTTTGCTTGTGCAATAGCTCCATTGTTGTCGCAATAAACCGGTATTGCTTCATCAATGGTTGGAACCACACCAAGTTCTGAGACGAACTTCTTGATCCAGACTGCTTCCGTGGTAGAATCCGCTACGGTGTCTTGTTTGGAACTCTTCCAACTTATTGCGCCTCCATTCAAAGTAAATACGTATCCAGACTGAGATTTGGAGTCATCCTTATCTGTCTGGAAACTGACATCTTTATACCCACGTATTACCATATCTCCTTCTCCATATATTAGGAACACATCCTTAGTTCTTCTTAAGTACTTAAGGATTGTCTTAACAGCCGCCCAATGATCCATTCCTGGATCTGACTGGTATCTGCTTGTGACGCTCAGAGCATATGATACATCGGGCCTAGTACATAACATAGCATACATGATAGATCTTATCGCGGATGCATAAGGAATCTTATTCATGCAAATCCTCTCGTCTTCTGTGCGCGGACACATAGACTTTGAAAGGTTGATCCCATGCCTGATGGGAAGGTAACCTTTCTTGGATTCCGACATGCTAAACCTTTTTATCCCTCGGTCTATATATGTAGACTGCGAAAGACCAAGCAACCGTTTTGATCTATCTCTATAGATTCTGATTCCAAGGATATAGGTTGCTTCTCCCAGGTCTTTCATGGAGAAAGTTTTGGATAACCAAATTTTAATTGTCTGTAAGACTGATATATCGTTTCCTATAAGCAATATGTTATCGACATATAATACTAGGAATACGACTGCACTCCCACTAACCTTCTTATACACACAAGGTTCGTCAGGATTTTGTGAGAAATCAAACTCTTTGATTGTCTCATCAATACGGATGTTCCAGCTCCTGGATGCTTGCTTCAATCCATATATGGATCGCCGAAGCTTGCATATTTTGGTTTTATCAACCGATGTGAAACCTTCAGGTTGTATTATGTATACATCCTCAAGCAGGTATCCATTAAGGAAAGCTGTTTTCACATCCATTTGCCATATCTCATAATCATAATGAGCTGCTATGGCCAGGAGCATCCGAATGGATTTAAGCATAGCTACTGGCGAATAGGTTTCGTCATAATCAATTCCTTGTTTCTGACGATATCCTTTTGCCACTAATCTAGCCTTAAAGGTAACAACATTACCTTCCATGTCGGTTTTCTTCTTGAAAACCCACTTGCACCCTATGGGCTTAATCCCTTCAGGTGGGTTAACCAAGTCCCATACTTGATTTTCGTACATGGAATCCATTTCCGACTTCATGGCTACAAGCCATTTGCCCCTTTCTGAACTTTTCAGAACATCTTCATAACTGATAGGTTCGTCATCGCTTATGAGTAACACGTCGTTCGATTCACTTATGAGAAATCCGTATCTCTCTGGAATATTGCGTGTCCTATCAGACCTACGAAGAGGTGGTGTTGTTTTAGGTTCAACTGATAGCTCATCATTATGAGTTATTGGTTGTGGGTCTAGACTAGGTGTCTCTTTAATGTCTATTGCAGTTTCTTAAACTTCATTAAGTTCAATGCCACTCCCACTGTTTTCTTGTAAAAGAAATTCTTTTTCCAGAAATACAGCATGCCTTGAAACAAACACCTTTTGTTCCAAGGGATGATAGAATTGGTAACCCTTTGTTTCCTTAGGGTATCCAATAAATAGGCATTTATCAGACTTAGCATCCAATTTGTCTGATACAGTCCGCTTCACATAAGCAGGACAACCCCATATCTTAAGGTGAGTTAAGTGGGGTTTCTTACTATTCCACCTCTCATATGGAGTAGTAGAGACTACCTTGGTCGGGACTCTGTTTAGCAAGTAAATAGCTGTCTTAAGTGCATATCCCCAAAAGGATTTTGGAAGAGTTGCATGATTCATCATAGACCTTACCATGTCCATCAAAGTTCGGTTATGCCTCTCAGATACACCATTATGCTGTGGTGTATATGGCGGAGTCCATTGAGACAATATCCTATTGTCCCTAAGATAATCTTGAAACTCTTGACTTAAGTATTCACCACCCCGATCGGATCGAAGTATCTTAATACTTTTGTCAAGCTGTTTCTCTACTTCATTTCTGAACTCTTTGAATTTCTCAAAAGCTTCAGATTTGTGTTTCATCAAGAACACATACCCGAATCGTGAGTGATCATCAATAAAGGTAATGAAGTAGCTATAGCCTCCTTGTGCAAGAGTTGACATTGGTCCACATACATCAGTATGTATTAGACCAAGCAATTCTCCCACTGGATTACCTTTTCCGGAAAAGGGTAATTTGGCCATCTTGCCTTTTAAGGATGATTTGCATGTATCAAATGAACCGCGTTCAAATAATTCCAGAATTCCACATCGGTGTAATTTGGTCATGCGTTTCTTACTTACATGGCCAAGACGACAATGCCACGTATAGGAGTCTATTCGATTATCTATTCGAGCACGTTTGTTGCTTACTTCGATATTGAAAACGTCACCGGATAAATCTAACGTGTAGATACCATTGCACAAAGTTCCGGTCCCATAAAGAACACCATTTAAAGTTATGTAACAACAATTGTTACTAAAAGTTAAATGATAACCCTTTTCATTCAAGCATGAAATAGATACAATGTTCTTTATTAACGAAGGAACAAAATAACAATTATCCAATTCTAAGACACGTCCAGTCGGGAGCTTTAGCAAATATGTTCCAATGGCAACAGCAGCAATCTTTGCTCCATTTCCAACTCACAAATTTGCTTCTCCCTTGACGAGTCTTCTTCTATTCCTTAGCCCTTGTATGTCATTACATATATGTGAGCTACACCCAGTATCAAGTACCCAAGTGTTTGAGGAAATAGAGTGACATTCAATAACGAAGATACCTGAAGAGGATGGGGCATCGGATGCCTTCTTCTTCAAGGACTCAAGATAAACCTTGCAGTTTCTTCGCCAGTGACCCTCCTTGACACAGTGATGGCAAGTGTCTTTTGGTGTCTTTTCAGTCTTTTTGGCCTTTTTCTTCTTTCCCTTATTCTGTTCATTGGCCTTCCTCTTGGAACCTTTCTTCGAGGAACCAATTAATAATACCGTCTTCTGATCCTGCTTCACAGAAGGCTCTACAGTCTTCAGCAGGTTGAGCAACTCAGGAAATTGGTCTGGAGTTGCATCTTCAGGAGGACGGTTAGGAAGTTGATCTTCAAGGACATAAGCAAGCTTCTCTGCCTTGAGGACTATCCTCAGGTTTCGAAGCCAGTCCATGAAGTTTGGCCCAGTCAGTTTATTGGTGTCCAAAATGGAATGCAAATTTAAAGAAGACATGATCGAGTGATTATCCTAGAAATACAAATTGAGCTTATGTGAGAAGAATGATAAAGAATGCATCAATATACATTAATTAAATCCTATTTATTTTTCGAATTGAATAACCGTTTTTATCAATTCGGGAGATCGTAGGAACATCTCCAAATAGGTTGATATCCAACCATAGATAAGAACAACCATGGCTGTGGCCATCAAGTTATTCTTAGCTATGAAGGTAGGTAATTATACCGATTACATATCACATGTATGTAACTATCACATTATGCTATCAACTAATTGAATGTTTGCATAAATCATTGGGTTGTTAACTCATTAACAAGTATGCAACATTATACATAGCACCCAACTGCACCTCTCTTTACATCGACCTTGGCTGTGGCACAACAAATCGATGCTCCAAGCTTAAGGCTGACCCATTAATCAAGAAATAGTTTTAATATGGTTGGAGCTCATTCAACCATTTAGTCAGGCTTGGATGTGTCCAACAACCAAAACTAAGGATTGACCTCTGACTCCAACTATATTATTCATAAACTAATTCCATGGTTTGAACATGTTGAGGTTCAAGCCGGGCATGGATGTGTCCATCAACCCAAACGAGAAACAAAACTCCGGTTCTAACCATATTAATGGAAGGTGTTGGCCTTAATATTTTGTAAGGGGTTTTGGGTCTCATCCTTTCTTTTCTAAGCACATTCATGACATATAATTATGTCATGTACTAACGATATCCTTAATAAAGTATGTATGTGACTTAATTTATCAAGTCTCATTAATTGAATTAGGAACCGGATTTCCTAATTCTAATTTCATACTTTATTCAAGGAATTGTTTTGGGAAATAATTTCCTAAATTGTCATAATCAATTTCGGAAATAATATGTTTAAGATTTTGATTTCTCTAAATCAAATCTTATTAAATTAAGAGACAAATTCCCTTAATTCAAATACAAGAAAACTCTATAGGAAACCATTTTCCTAATTAATTTTGGAGACAACAATATGTAAGAGCATCACCTCTTAAATCAAATAAGGAAATTATCGTTTGAGAATCACCTCAAAATTTCCAAGATTTGATTACATATTATATTTATGGATTTATTAATTTCAACAAATTATTTTCTTTGGGTGGCTCCCCGAGGCTCAGATACCCAAAAAAAGAAATTTGTTGTAAATCTAATTTGGTCCGCTCCCCGAGGCGTAACCAAATTAAACATGACAATTTTATTCAAAATAGGAAATTAAATTACAACAACTAACTTTAAATTGGACGGCTCCCCGAGGCTCAATCCAAAATAAAGAATTTTGTTAATAATTTAAAAGCAATTCGAATTTAATTATAAATTAATAATCCATAAATTTGTCTAGACTTTCTTGAAAGAAAGTGCCCAAAATTGTGAGATTTCATAATAGGTTTCCAAAATAATTGTAAGTTTCTGGTACAAAGAAAACTTACATATTTCCAAAATTAAAAAATTTCCAAAATAGGAAATTTCCAAAATTGGAAAGTTTCCAAAAATGGGAAGTTTTTCACAATTATCATAAAATTTCAGAAACTAGGATAATTCAAAAGTTTGCGAAATTTCATAAGGATTTCCAAACTTTGAAATTCCTAAATCTAAAATTTATCATTATTGGAAAGTTTCCATAATTGAAAATTTTTCCAAAATTGAGATCATGACAAAGTTTTCCACAAACAATTATATGATTATGTCGAACACTAACCGGCTCTGATACCACTGTTGGGACCGGGTGCATGTTGACATGGATACGGGTTCGTAATTAAAAAAAATAATTACGTGCAGCGGAAGAATTAGCATAAATAATTTCTCAAATTATTTTAACCACGTATCTAGCATGCAACCTTATGATGTGTGGACATGATCATAAATTAAAATTTTACAGAAAGTAAACTAATTTACTCAATACCTCGCGTAACTCGAAGTAAGGGACGAGATCCAACCGTAGCGTCCCTTGGAAGCTCCGCCTCTATTCGCGTCCACGCCGAGTTCTCTTCGGGATGACTTCGCAAAGCCACGAGTTTCGTGCCGACAAGAACTACTAGATTCTCCAAAAGCACGACAAGAGTAACAAGAGAGAGATGGAAAACTAACCACTAAAAGAAAACGGAATCAAGATCCGGGAGGAAGGAAGAAGTCGCGCCCCGCTTCTTCTACTTCTTCGGCCTCTTCTTGGTGGTGGCTCACGGCAAGGGAAGGGAGGCAGCCGGCCCTAGGAGAGGGAGAGGGTAGCCGCCCTTGAGAGAGAGGGAGAAAAGGAGAGGAAGAGAGGCTAGGCAAGAATCCTTGATCTCTTGAATAATTTCCAAGCCTTGCCTTGCACCTTTATATAGTAGCCTCATTATCGTCAAGTCTCCTTTTTAACGGAATAAATTTTTCATAAGAAATTTATCTTATAAATTTTTCTATGAATTATTCCGTTATGCCAAGTTTTATTATAACTTAATTTATAATAAAAACAACCATGTCTCCCCTTTTATTATGGAATAAATTTTACAAGAAATTTATCTTATAAATTTCTTATGAATTATTCCGTTATGCCAAGTTTTTATTATACATAATTTATAATAAAAACAACCATGTCTCCCCTTTTATTATGGAATAAATTTACAAGAAATTTATCTTGTAAATTTTTCTTATCATGGAAAAATCAATTCATAATTGATTTTATAAAATAAACCAATCCCATGGTTCATTTTAATTTCATAAAAAGAATAAATTTCTATAAATTTCTTTATCATGGTAAATCAATCCATTATTGATTTTATAAAATAAAATAAACCAATCCAAGGTTTATTTAATTTCCATGAAAGTAAATCTCTTATATAAATTTCTTTATCCATAATTTTATAAAACAAACCGCGCGCGGTTTATTTTATAATTTGAACCAAACAATTTGGTTCTCCCTCTTATTGTGGCCGGCCAAACCAAAGAGGGTGGGGACCCTCTTTGGCCGGCCAAACCAATGCCGTAACCGTACG
>JAGFNQ010004687.1:0-73663 GCA_024364735.1 Boesenbergia rotunda
TGTTGGGACCGGGTGCATGTTGACAAGGATACGGGTTCGTAAAATTTTAAATTTTTACGTGCAGCGGAAGAATTAGCATAAAATAATTTCCTAAATTATTTTAACCTCGTATCTAGCATACAACCTTAAGATGTGTGGACATGATTATAAATTAAAACTTTACGGAAAAGTAAACTAATTTACTTAGTACCTCGCGTAACTTGAAGTAAGGGACGAGATCCAACTGTAGCGTCCCTTGGAAGCTCCCGTCTATTCGCGTCCACGCCGAGTTCTCTTCGGGATGACTTCGCAAAGTCACGAGTTTTGTACCGACGAGAACTACTAGATTCTCTATAGGCACAACTAGAAGATCAAGAGAGAAGATAGGAAACTAACCACCATGAATCGGAATCCAAATTCCGGGAAGGAAGGAGATGCGATCCGCGTCTTCTTCTTCGAGGTCGTCTTGGTGGATGAAGCTCACGCCCACCTTGGGAGTTGCGCCGGCCCTAGGGGAGGAGAGAGAGCCGACCCTAGAGAGAGAGGGGCACCGGCCCTAGAGAGAGAGAGGCATGTAGAGAGAGAGAGAGGGAGCAACTAATCTCTTGATTAATTGATTGGGAATTCAAGGCTTGCCTTTAGTTCCTTATATAGTTGCTTCTCCCTTGCCAAGTCTCCTCTTTAACGGAATTTTTCATAAGAAATTTATCCTATAAATTCTCTTATTAATTATTCCGTTTAAGCCAAGTTTTATTATAACTAACTTTATAATAAAACAAATATCTTTCTCCTTTAATTATGGAATAAAATTTATAAGAAAATTATAATTCTTCTTTATTATGAAAAATCAATTCATAATTGATTTTATAAAATTAAAATAAACCATTCCATGGATCATTTTAATTTCCATAAAAAGAATAAATTTCCATAAATTTATTTATATAAATTTCTTTATACAATTTATCCATAATTTATAAAACAAATCGCGCTAGATTTATTTTATTAATTAAACCAAATAAATTGGTTTCTCCCCATGATGGTGGCCGGCCAAACCAAAGGGGTTTGACACCCTCTTTGGCCGGCCAAACCGAGCCGAACCATTCGTGAATTAAACTCATTTAATTCGCCCAATAAGCCTTCAAAAGACTTAGCCATTTTTAGCTTCCGTTGCGCCTCTGATTAGCTCAGATTCGACTTATTTCTCTGAACGGAAAAATTCAATTTTCAACTCGTTTTAAATCCCTCGGATTACTCATAGTGCGTGTGACTAAATAGGCTTTCGATTTATGTTGGCCGTCTATAATCAACCAATTATAGATCGGTCATGAGTGGCACCTAGTAATATATCATGACCCCCAATTAATCGAAAGATCAACGGTTTGACCTCAGAAGTAATTCCGAAACCCTTCAGCAGCTCTAATGAATCGTGCCCCATTCTCTTCACCATCTTGTACCCACTTGGTTTAGGACACGGTCTATTTGTGTCAGTCCCCACTAGGCTGACTACGTCACACCTAGCCCAAGTAGTGTCTTTCTCTTCCTTTGGATTTCTAATTACTCTCATGTATTTAAGAGACTCATACTCTAAACATGATATGCTCTGGCCAGAGGCTTTGAGTAACAATCCGACGATAGGCCTGGGTATACATCTCCTCGGAAGGAGTGGTGAATCCTTTGTAGGCTGCTTAAACATCTTCGGGCACTTCGGCTTATACCCAATCATCCTGGGTCTACACCTCCTTGGAGATGCTTGCTTAAGATGTTAAAGTATAAGTCTCTATGACCAAGATGACTTGAACACCGCTAGTCAAAGGAACATCGCACTTAAGCTACAGTAAGAACTTCATTGACATATCTATATAGATTACCATATGAAGTTTTACAGCTAGTCACTCCAATGAACTAGTTCCCTTAACTAGCATCCATGTTTATCTCCGGACATCCCAATGTCACCAGCCAGTGAGAATCAGTTGATTAGAGAATAACCGATGCTAGTCTCAACAGAATTGATAGTGTCCGTTTTTATCAATTCATCGACTAGGGATATTTTCAATACTTCACAATTGCACATGTAGAGATAATCACTAGTTGTGATCCCATCACAAATTCTCTTATACTGTGAATTGTATTGCGGACATTCAGTAGATGAGTTTAAGATCCCAATCAAATACACAAACATGTATACTCAAATAGTGAATTATCATTTATTAAAATAAATGTTTACAATCATAAGACGATTGCCTTAGGACACTTTTCTCATATCACTAACAAACTCCCACTTGGCCTAATGCCAATCGCTACGGTATCCAATACCACAGGCTCTTATATGACCCTCAAACATGTTTTGAGGCAAGACCTTAGTTAAAGGATCCGCTAAATTCCTTTCAGTGGGAATTTTCTCAATTTGTATATCATTCCTACTTATAATCTCTCTGATCAGATGATAGCGGCGAAGCACGTGTTTGGATTGCTGATGAGACCTTGGTTCCTTTGCTTGTGCAATAGCTTCATTGTTGTCGCAATAAACCGGTATTGCTTCATCAATGGTTGGAACATCATCAAGTTTCGAGACAAACTTCTTGATCCAAACTGCTTCCGTGGTAGAATCCGCTACGATGTCTTGTTTGGAACTCTTCCAACTTATTGTGCTTCCATTCAAAGTAAATACGAATCCAGATTGAGATTTGGAGTTATCCTTATCTGTCTGGCATCTGTATACCCACGTATTACCATATCTCCTTCTCCATATATTAGGAACACATCCTTAGTTCTTCTTAAGTACTTACGGATTATCTTGACAGCCGCCCAATGATCCATTCCTGGATCAGACTGGTATCTGCTCGTGACACTCAGAGCATACGATACATCGGGCCTAGTACATAACAAGCATACATGATAGATCCTATCGCAGATGCACAAGGAATCTTATTCATGCAAATCCTCTCGTCTTCTGTGCGCCGACACATAGACTTTGAAAGGTTGATCCCATGCCTGATGGGAAGGTAACCATTCTTGGATTCCGACATGCTAAACCCTTTTAGCACTCGGTCTATATATATAGACTGCGAAAGACCAAGCAACCTTTTTGATCTATCTCTATAGATTCTAATCCCAAGGATATAGGTTGCTTCTCCCAGGTCTTTCATGGAGAAAGTTTTGGACAACCAAATTTTAACTGTCTGTAAGACTGATATATCGTTTCCTATAAGTAATATGTCATTGACATATAATACTAGGAATATGACTGCACTCCCACTAACCTTCTTGTACACACAAGGTTCGTCAGGATTTTGTGAGAAATCAAACTCTTTGATTGTCTCACCAAACGGATGTTCCAGCTCCTGGATGCTTGCTTCAGTCCATATATGGATCGCCGAAGCTTGCATATTTTGGTTTTGTCAACCGATGTGAAACCTTCAGGTTGTATCACGCATACATCCTCAAGCAGGTTTCCATTAAGGAAAGTTGTTTTCACATCCATTTGTCATATCTCATAATCATAATGAGCTGCTATGGCCAGGAGCATCCGAATGGACTTATCTTCCATGTCGGTTTTCTTCTTGAAAACCCACTTGCACCCTATGGGCTTAATCCCTTCAGGTGGGTTAACCAAGTCCCATACTTGGTTTTCGTACATGGAATCCATTTTCGACTTCATGGCTTCAAGCCATTTTTCCTTTTCTGAACTTTTCAGAACATCTTCATAACTGATAGGTTCATCATGGCTTATGAGTAACACGTCGTTCGATTAACTTATGAGAAATCCGTATCTCTCTGGAATATTGCGTGTCCTATCAGACCTACGAAGAGGTGGTGCTGTTTTAGGTTCAACTGATAGCTCATCACTATGAGTTATCGGTTGTGGGTCTAGACTAGGTGTCTCTGTAATGTCTATTGGAGTTTCTTGAATTTCATCAAGTTCAATGCCTCTCCCACTGTTTTCTTGTAAAAGAAATTCTTTTTCCAGAAATACAGCATGCCTTGAAACAAACACCTTTTGCTCCAAGGGATGATAGAATTGGTAACCCTTCGTTTCCTTAGGGTATCCAATAAATAGACATTTATCAGACTTAGCATCCAATTTGTCTGATACAATCCGCTTCACATAAGAAGGACAACCCCATATCTTAAGGTGAGTTAAGTGAGGTTTCTTACTATTCCATATCTCATATGGAGTAGTAGAGACTACCTTGGTCGGGACTCTGTTTAGCAAGTAAACAGCTGTCTTAAGTGCATAGCCCCAAAAGGACTTTGGAAGAGTTGCATGGTTCATCATGGATCTAACCATGTCCATCAAGGTTCGGTTATGCCTCTCAGATACACCATTATGCTGTGGTGTATACGGCGGAGTCCATTGAGACAATATCCCATTGTCCCTAAGATAATCTTGAAACTCTTGACTCAAGTATTCACCACCCCGATCGGATCGAAGTATCTTAATACTTTTGTCAAGTTGTTTCTCTACTTCATTTCTGAACTCTTTGAATTTCTCAAAAGCTTCAGATTTGTGTTTCATCAAGAACACATACCCGAATCGTGAGTGATCATCGATAAAGGTGATGAAGTAGCTATAGCCTCCTTGTGCAAGAGTTGACATTGGTCCACATACATCAGTATGTATTAGACCAAGCAATTCTCCCACTAGATTACCTTTTCCGGAAAAGGGTAATTTGGTCATCTTGCCTTTTAAGCATGATTCGCATGTATCAAATGAACCGGGTTCAAATGATTCCAGAATTCCACATCGGTGTAATTCGGTCATGCGTTTCTTACTTATATGGCCAAGACGACAATGCCACGTGTAGGAGTCTATTCGATTATCTATTCGAGCACGTTTGTTGCTAACTTCGATATTGAAAACGTCACCCGATAAATCTAACGTGTAGATACCATTGACAAAGTTCCATTCCCATAAAGAACGCCATTTAAAGTTATGTAACAACAATTGTTACTAAAAGTTAAATGATAACCCTTTTCATTCAAACATGAAATAGATACAATGTTCTTTATTAATGAAGGAACGAAATAACAATTATCCAATTCTAAGACACGTCCATTGGGGAGCTTTAGCAAATATGTTCCGATGGCAACAGCAACAATCTTTGCTCCATTTCCAACTCGCAAATTTGTTTCTCCCTTGACGAGTCTTCTTCTATTCCTTAGCCCCTGTATGTCATTACATATATGTGAGCTACACCCAGTATCAAGTACCCAGGTATTTGAGGAAATAGAGTGACATTCAATAACGAAGATACCTGAAGAGGATGGGGCATCGGATGCCTTATTCTTCAAGGACTCAAGATAAACCTTGCAGTTTCTTCGCCAGTGACCCTCCTTGCCACAATGATGGCAAGTTCCTTTTGGTTTCTTTTTAGTCTTTTTGGCCTTTTTCTTCTTTCCTTTATTCTGTTCTTTGGCCTTCCTCTTAGAACCTTTCTTCGAGGAACCAACTAATAGTACCGTCTTCTGATCCTGCTTTACAGAAGGCTCAACAGCCTTCAGCATGTTGATTAACTCAGGAATGGTAGTTTCCAGCTTGTTCATCCAATAGTTCATCACAAATTGTGAACAACTTTTGGGCAAACAATTCAGAATTAGGTCAATACTTAGTTCATGATCCATTGCAAAACCGAGTGTGCTCAGTCGCTCAATGTACCCCAACATCTTTAACACGAACTGTGAGGCAGAAGTGCCTTCTTGCATCCTGGAGGTGAAGAGGAGTCTGGAGACTTCGAACCTTTCGGATCTCGCCTGCTCTTCAAATAACTCATTAAGATGGAAGATGATGGTATAAGCATCCATATGCTCATGCTGCTTCTGCAGCTCAGGTACCATAGAGGCCAGCATGATGCAACTCGCAGGTTCAGAATCGATCACATGTTTCGGATAGGCCAACAATTGGTCTGGAGTTGCATTTTCTGGAGGACGGTCAGGAAGTTGATTTTCAAGGACATAAGCAAGCTTTTCTGCCTTGAGGACTATCCTCAGGTTTCGAAGCCAGTCCATGAAGTTTGGCCCAGTCAGTTTATTGGTGTCCAAAATGGAACGCAAGTTTAGAGAAGACATGATCGAGTGATTAACCTAGAAATACAAATTGAGCTTATGTGAGAAGATTGATTAAAGAATGTATCAACATACATTAATTAAATCCTATTTATTTTTCATAGGAACATCTCCAAATAGGTTGATATCCAACCACAGATAAGAACCACCATGGCTGTGGCCATCAAGTCATTCTTAGCTATGAAGGTAGGTAATTATACCGATTACATATCACATATATGTAACTATCACATTATGCTATCAACTAATTGAATGTTTGCATAAATCATTGGGTTGTTAACTCATTAACAAGTATGCATCATATACATAGCACCCAATTGCACCTCTCTTTACATCGACCTTGGCTGTGGCACAACAAATCGATGCTCCAAGCTTAAGGCTGACCCATTAATCAAGAAATAGTTTTAATATGGTTGGAGCTCATTCAACCGTTTAGTCAGGCTTGGATGTGTCCAACAACCAAAACTAAGGATTGACCTCTGACTCCAACTATATTATTTTTAAACTAATTCCATGGTTTGAACATGTTGAGGTTCAAGCCGGGCATGGATGTGTCCATCAACCCAAACGAGAAACAAAACTCCGGTTCTAACCATATTAATGGAAGGTGTTAGCCTTAATATTTTGTAAACGGTTTTGGGTCTCATCTTTTCTAAGCACATTCATGACATAAGTCATGACTAACGATTTCTTTAATAAAGTATGTATGTGACTTAAGTTATCAAGTCTCATTAATTGAATTAGGAACCGGATTTCCTAATTCTAATTTCATACTTATTAAAGGAATTGTTTTGGGAAACAATTTCCTAAATTGTAATAATCAATTTCGGAAATAATATGTTTAAGACTTTGATTTCTCTAAATCAAATCTTATAAAATTAAGAGACAATTCCCTTAATTCAACCATATATTATTTTCATAAAAATCTCATTTAAGAAAACTCTATAGGAAACCATTTTCCTAATTAATTTTGGAGACAACAATATGTAAGAGCATCACCTCTTAAATCATATTTTATTTATGGATTTAATTAATTACAACAAATCGTTTTCTAAGGGTGGCTCCCCGAGGCTCAGATACCCAAAGAAAAGTAATTTGTCGCAAATCCAATTTGGTCCGCTTCGGAAGCGCAACCAAATTAAACATGACAATTTCATTTAAAATTGGGAAATTACAACAACTAACTTTAATTTGGGTGGCTCCCCGAGACACTCCCCAAAGTAAAGAATTTTATTAATAATTTAAATCCCAATTTGAATTTAATTGTCAATTAACGTTCCATAAATTTGTCTAGACTTTCTTGAAAGAAAGTGCCCAAAATCGCGAGATTTCATAATAGGTTTTCAGAATAATTGTAAGTTTCTGGTACAAAGAAAACTTACATATTTCCAAAATTGGAAAATTTCTAAAATAGAAAATTTTCCAAAATTGGAAAGTTTCCAAAGATGGGAAGTTTTCACAATTATCATAAAATTTCAGAAACTAGGATATTTCAAACGTTTGCGAAATTTCATGAGGATTTCCAAACTTTGAAATTCCTAAATCTAAAATTTATTATAATTGGAAAGTTTCCATAATTGAAAAATTTTTCCAAAATTGAGATCATGACAAAGTTTTCCGCAAAACAATTTTATGATTATGTCGAACACTAACCGGCTCTGATACCACTGTTGGGACCGGGTGCATGTTGACAAGGATACGGGTTCGTAAAATTTTAAATTTTTACGTGCAGCGGAAGAATTAGCATAAAATAATTTCCTAAATTATTTTAACCTCGTATCTAGCATACAACCTTAAGATGTGTGGATATGATCATAAATTAAAACTTTGCGGAAAAGTAAACTAATTTACTTAGTACCTCGCGTAACTTGAAGTAAGGGACGAGATCCAACCGTAGCGTCCCTTGGAAGCTCCGCCTCTATTCGCGACCACGCCGAGTTCTCTTCGGGATGACTTCGCAAAGTCACGAGTTTTGTGCCGACGAGAACTACTAGATTCTCTATAGGCACAACTAGAAGATCAAGAGAGAAGATAGGAAACTAACCACCAAGAATCGGAATCCAAATTCCGGGAAGGAAGGAGATGCGATCCGCTTCTTCTTCTTCGAGGTCGTCTTGGTGGATGAAGCTCACGCCCACCTTGGGAGTTGCGCCGGCCCTAGGGGAGGAGAGAGAGCCGACCCTAGAGAGAGAGGGGCGCCGACCCTAGAGAGAGAGAGGCATGTAGAGAGAGAGAGAGGGAGCAACTAATCTCTTGATTAATTGATTGGGAATTCAAGGCTTGCCTTTGGTTCCTTATATAGTTGCTTCTCCCTTGCCAAGTCTCCTCTTTAACGGAATTTTTCATTAGAAATTTATCCTATAAATTCTCTTATTAATTATTCCGTTTAAGCCAAGTTTTATTATAACTAACTTTATAATAAAACAAATATCTTTTCTCCTTTAATTATGGAATAAAATTTTATAAGAAATTTATAATTCTTCTTTATTATGAAAAATCAATTCATAATTGATTTTATAAAATTAAAATAAACCATTCCATGGATCATTTTAATTTCCATAAAAAGAATAAATTTCCATAAATTTATTTATATAAATTTCTTTATACAATTTATCCATAATTTATAAAACAAATCGCGCTAGATTTATTTTATTAATTAAACCAAATAAATTGGTTTCTCCCCATGATGGTGGCCGGCCAAACCAAAGGGGTTTGGCACCCTCTTTGGCCGGCCAAACCGAGCCGAACCATTCGTGAATTAAACTCATTTAATTCGCCCAATAAGCCTTCAAAAGACTTAGCCATTTTTAGCTTCCGTTGCGCCTCTGATTAGCTCAGATTCGACTTATTTCTCTTGATCGGAATATCTAATTTTCAACTCGTTTTAAATCCCTCGGATTACTCGTAGTGCGTGTGACTAAATAGGCTTTCGATTTATGTTGGCCGTCTATAATCAACCAATTATAGATCGGTCATGAGTGGCACCTAGTAGTACATCATGACCCCCAATTAATCGAAAGATCAACGGTTTGACCTCAGAAGTAATTCCGAAACCCTTCAGCAGCTCTAATGAATCGTGCCCCATTCCCTTCACCATCTTGTACCCACTTGGTTCAGGACACGGTCTATTTGTGTCAGTCCCCACTAGGCTGACTACGTCACACCTAGCCCAAGTAGTGTCTTTCTCGTCCTTTGGATTTCTAATTACTCTCATGTATTTAAGAGACTCATACTCTAAACATGATATGCTCTGGCCAGAGGCTTTGAGTAACAATCCGACGATAGGCCTAGGTATACATCTCCTCGCAAGGAGTGGTGAATCCTTTGTAGGCTGCTCAAACATCTTCGGGCACTTCGGCTTATACCTAATCATCCTGGGTCTACACCTCCTTGGAGATGCTTGCTTAAGATGTTAAAGTATAAGTCTCCATGACTAAGATGACTTGAACACCGCAAATCAAAGGAACATCGCACTTAAGCTGCAGTAAGAACTTCATTGACATATCTATATAGATTACCATATGAAGTTTTACAGCTAGTCACTCCAATGAACTAGTTCCCTTAACTAGCATTCATGTTTATCTCCGGACATCCCAATGTCACCAGCCAGTGAGAATCAGCTGATTAGAGAATAACCCATGCTAGTCTCAACAGAATTGATAGTGTCCGTTTTTATCAATTCATCGACTAGAGATATTTTCAATACTTCACAATTGCACATGTAGAGATAATCACTAGTTGTGATCCCATCACAAATTCTCTTATGCTGTGAATTGTATTGCGGACATTCAGTAGATGAGTTTAAGATCCCAATCAAATACACAAACATGTATACTCAAATAGTGAATTATCATTTATTAAAATAAATATTTACAATCATAAGGCGATTGCATTAGGACACTTCTCTCATATCACTAACACCACATACATCCATCATTTGCGCGCATCCCTAAGTAAATGGGAGGTAGCTAGTCTCGACCTACTAGTGTACTAGGTTACCTTCAACCTAGGGACAGCTACGGTAGTCCAGAACTGAGGCTTTCTAAGGAGCCCATCCCTGTTGGACAGCTACGGTAGTCCCAGAACCGAGGACAGCTACGGTAGTCCCAGAACCGAGGCTTTCTAAGGAGCCCATCCCTTGGACCCTACTCGGGTCCGGTACAAGCCCATCCATAAAGTAAAATAGCTTCACATGCTTCTTTTTACATCATAAGAAATGCTTTTGGCATTTCATCATTCATAGAACTTACATTTCATAATTAAAGACATAAACATGATCTTAATACATGAAGCATGGTATAAAGCATACTTAGCATTTCATTATTCATAGTTAATGCATAACATCATTATGCCTTAAAGGCACAAACATAGACTTGATTCATAAGGTATATCATGCACACATCATTATGCCTTAGAGGCATGAACATCATCTTAATTCATAAGGCATGACATACATACATAATTATGCCTTAAAGGCATAAACATCATCTTTGTTAATAAAGCATGCATAATCATGGTAGATAAGGTAAGCATGCATAGATAAGTTTTTACATACATGGTACATATCACATAACATACATGATCATTGTATCTATCATAAAGCATGCATGGGTAGGATCCATATGAACATGATACATACTACATAGGTTCATGACATTCAACATAAATATGTGTACGTCTACATAACCATAATATATATATCATAATATATATGTTCAAGGCATTTAACATAATGCATGCATAATTCTACATAAACATGATGCATACTTCACAACATATATGTTCATGGTATATGGTTTAAAACATCCATGAATAAAACCTACTAAAACATGGCACATAACATAAGCATACAAAGTAGTGATGCATAGCACATAAAATTAGGGTTTAGGCACCATAAAATTCATACAACATACTTGAACATATATTTACATCATAATGAGCCATAAACAAGTACACTTGAAACCCTAGCCTAACCCAAACCTTAGACTTAGGTGCTTGGCCGAAAGTTTGTAAATGAATGTCCCATTATTCATGCAACATGTGAGGTACCAAAACTAAAGTAATGCCCATACAATACATGTTAGTGATATGAGAAAAGTGTCCTAAGGCAATTGCCTTATGATTGTAATTATTTATTTTAATAAATGAATATTCACTATTTGAGTATACATGTTTATGTATTTGATTGAGATCTTAAACTTATTTACTGAATGTCCGCAATACAATTCACAACATGAGAGAATTTGTGATGAATTCACAACTAGTGATTATCTCTACATGTGCAATTGTGAAGTATTGAAATTGTCCCTAGTCGATGAATTGATAAATACGGGCACTATCAATTCTGTTGAGACTAGCATGGGTTATTCTCTAATCAGCTAATTCTCACTGGCTGGTGACATTGGGATGTCTGGAGATAAACATGAATGCTAGATAAGGGAACTAGTTCATTGAGTGACTGGCTGTAAAACTTCATATGGTAGTCTATAAATAGATATGTCAATGAAGTTCTTACTGCAGCTTAAGTGCGATGTTCCTTTGACTTGCGGTGTTCAAGTCATCTTGGTCATAGAGACTTATACTTTGACATCTTAAGCAAGCATCTCGAAGGAGGTGTGGACCCAGGATGATTGGGTATAAGCCGAAGTGCCCGAAGATGTTTGAACAGCCTACAAAGGATTCACCACTCCTTGCGAGGAGATGTATACCCAAGGCCTATCGTCGGATTGTTACTCGAAGCCTCTGGCCAAAGCATGACATGTTTAGAGTATGAATCTCTTAAATACATGAGAGTAATTAGAATCCGTAGGATGAGAAAAACGTTACTTGGGCTAGGTGTGATGTAGTCAACCTAGTGGGGACTGACACACATAAACCATGTCCTGAACCAAGTGGGTATAAGATGGTGAAGGGAATGGGGCATGATTCATTACAACTGTTGTAGGGTTTCAGAATTGTTTCTGAGGTCAACCGTTGATCTTTCGATTAATTGGGGATCATGATGTACTACTAGGTGCCACTCATGATCGTTCTATAATTGATTAATTATAGACGGCCAACATAAATCGAAAGCCTATTTAGTCACATGCACTACGAGTAATCCGAGGGATTTAAAATGAGTTGAAAATTAGATTTTCCAATCAAGAGAGATTAGGTTTGGTTGAGCCAAACAATAAGTCGAATCTGAATTTTTCAGAGACGCATCGGAAGCGTAAAATGGCTAAGTCTTTTGAAGACTTAATAGATGAATTAAATGAGTTTAATTCATTGAGGCGTGGCTTGGATGGGCCGGCCAAAGAGGGTCTCCATCCTCTTTGCTTAGCCGGCCACAACAAAGGGAGAGAACCAAATTTTTGGTTCAATTTATAAAATAAACCAAGTGTGGTTTGTTTTATAAAATTATGGATGATATAAATTTTTATATAATAAACCAAGGTTTGGTTTATTTTTCATGGAAATTAAAATGAACCATGGATTGGTTTATTTTATTTTATAAAATCAATCAAGGATTGATTTACCATGATAAGAAAATGTATTCCATAAGAAAAAAGGAGACTTGGTCGGTTTTTATCATGAATTAAAATATGATAAAACTTGGCATGATGGAATAAGTCATAGAAAATTTATTCCATAAGAAAAAAGAGACTTGGCGGTTGAGAGGCCACTATATAAAGGACCCAAGACAAGGCTTGGAAATCAATCGAAGTATTCTTGCCTGGGCTCTCTCCCTCTCCTCCCTTCTTTCTCTTGGCCGGCCACAAGGCTCTTCTCCCTTCTTCTTGCCGTGAGCTCAAGGAGAAGCACCGAGGCGACGAAGTTCTTCCGTTGGGACGACCTTCCTCTCCAGCCATCATCACCTTGGGATTGGGCGCAAGTCATCTTCCTCCTTGTCGCCGGAATTGTGATTTCGGCCAACCTTGGTAGTGAGTTTTTCCGATGTGATTACTTCTCTCTTGGTTTTTCTTGTCGCGTTCTCGGAGAATCTAGTAGTTCTCGAGAACACGAAACTCGTGGCTTTGCGAAGTCATCCCGAAGATACTCGGCATGGACGCGAATAGTGGCGAAGCTTCCGAGGGACGCTTACGGTTGGATCTCGTCCCTTCCTTCAAGTTACGTGAGGTATTAAGTAAATTAGTTTACGTTTCTATAAAATTTTAAATATATGATCATGTCTACACAAGATAAAGTTGCATGCTTAGATGTGTGGTTAAATAATTTGAGAAATTATTTATGCTAAACCTTCCGCTGCACGTAATTAATTTTAAACATACGAACCCGCATCCATGTCAACATGCACCCGGTCCCAACAGTTGTATCCGAGACGGTTAGTGTTCGACATAATCATATAATTGTTTTGCGAAAAACTTTGTCATGATCTCAATTTTGGAAAACTTTTCAATTATGGAAACATTCCAATTATGGTAAATTTTCGATTTAGGAATTTCAAACTTTGGAAATCATCATGAAATTTCACAAACTTTTGAAATATCCCTGTTTCTGAAATTTTATGATAATTGTGAAAACTTTTCATTTTTCGAAACTTTCCAATTTTGGAAATTTTCTATTTTGGAAATTTTCTAATTTTGGAAAAATGTAAATTTTCTTTGTACCAGAAACTTACAATTATTCTGAAAACCTTTTAATTTTGGAAACTTTTCATTTATGGAAAGCTCGCAATTTTGGGCACTTTCTTTCAAGAAAGTTTAGACAAAATTATGGGAATATTAATTGGTATTTAAATTCATAATTGGAAATTAAATTATTTACAAAATTCTTTATTTTGGATTGAGCCTCAGGGAGCCGTCCAATTTAAAGTTAGTTGTTATAATTAAATTTCCTAAATTGAATTTAAACTGTCAAATGTTTAATTTGGATTGAGCCGCGGGGAGCCGTCCAAATTATATTATCAATAAATTCTTATTTTGGATTGAGCCTCGAGGAGCCATCCATAAATAAAATATGTGATCAAATCTTAGAAATTTTGAGGTGATTCTCAAACGATAATTTCCTTATTTGATTTATGAGGTGATGCTCTTACATATTATTATCTCCAAAATTAATTAGGAAAATTGTTTCCTATAGAGTATATTTCCTTAAATAAGATTTTCAAGAAAATAATATGTGGTTGGATTAAGGGAATATGTCTCTTAATTTAATAAGATTTGATTTAGAGAAATCAAAGTCATAATCATATTATTTCTAAAATTGATTATGATAATTTAGGAAATTGTTTCCCAAAACAATTCCTTGAATAAAGTATGAAATTAGAATTAGGAAATCCGGTTCCTAATTCAATTAATGAGACTTGATAAATTAAGTCACATACATACATTATTAAGGAAATCGTTAGTACATGACATAATTATATGTCATGAATGTGCTTAAAAGAAAAAGATGAGACCCAAAACCCCTTACAAAATATTAAGGCCAACACCTTCCATTAATATGGTTAGAACCGTAGTTTTGTTTCTCGTTTGAGTTGATGGACACATCCATGCCCGGCTTGAACCTCAACATGTTCAAACCATGGAATTAGTTTATGATTAATATAGTTGGAGTCAGAGGTCAATCCTTATTTTTGGTTGTTGGACACATCCAAGCCTGACTAAACGGTTGAATGAGCTCCAACCATATTTAAACTATTTCTTGATTAATGGGTCAGCCTTAAGCTTGGAGCATCGATTTGTTGTGCCACAACCAAGGTCGATGTAAAGAGAGGTGCAGTTGGGTGCTATGTGTATTGTTGCATACTTGTTAATGAGTTAACAACCCAGTGATATATGCAAACATTCAATTAGTTGATAGCATAATGTGATTGTTACACATGTGTAATATGTAATCGGTATAATTACCTACCTTCATAGCGAAGAATAACTTGATAGACTCCAACCATGGTTATTCTTATCTATGGTTGGATATCAACCTATTTAGAGATGTTCCTACGATCTCCCGAATTGATAAAAAGGGTTATTCAATTCAAAAAATAAATAGGATTTAATTAATGTATATTGATGCATTCTTTATCATTCTCATCACATAACCTCAATTTGTATTTCTACGATAATCACCTGATTATGTCTTCTCTGAATTTGCGTTCTATTTTGGACACCAATAAGTTAACTAAGGCTAAAAGGATTGAAAAGGCACCAAAAGGCACTTGCCATCACAGCGGCAAGGAGGGCCACTAGTGAAGAAACTGCAAGGTTTATCTTGAGTCCTTGAAGAAGAAGGCATCCGATGCCCCATCCTCTTCAGGCATCTTCGTTATTGAATGTCACTCTATTTCCTCGTACACCTGGGTACATGATACTGGGTGTAGATCATATATATGTAATAACATACACGGGCTATGGAATAGAAGAAGACTCATCAAGGGAGAAGCGAATTTGCGAGTTGGAAATGGAGCAAAGATTGCTGCTATTGCCATCGGAACATATTTGCTAAAGCTCCCTACTGGACTTGTCTTTGAATTGGATAATTGTTATTTTGTTCCTTCGTTAATAAAGAACATTGTATCTATTTCATGCTTGAATGAAAAGGGTTACCATTTCACTTTTAGTAACAATTGTTGTTACATAACTTTAAATGGTGTTCTTTATGGGACCGGAACTTTATGCAATGGTATCTACACGTTAGATTTATCCGGTGACGTTTTCAATATCGAAGTTAGCAACAAACGTGCTCGAATAGATAATCAAATAGACTCCTATATGTGGCATTGTCGTCTTGGCCATGTAAGCAAGAAACGCATGACCAAATTACACCAATGTGGAATTCTGGAATCATTTGAACCTGGTTCATTTGATATATGCGAATCATGCTTAAAAGGCAAGATGACCAAATTACCCTTTTTTGAAAAAGGTAAACCAGTGGGAGAATTGCTTGGTCTAATACATACTGATGTATGTGGACAAATGTCAACTCTTGCACAAGGAGGCTATAGCTACTTCATTACCTTTATCGATGATCACTCACGATTCGGGTATGTGTTGTTAATGAAACACAAATATGAAGCTCTAGAGAAATTCAAAGAGTTCAGAAGTGAAGTAGAGAAACAACTTGGCAAAAGCATTAAGATACTTCGATCCGATCAGGGTGGTGAATACTTAAGTCAAGAGTTTCAAGACTATCTTAGGGATAATGGGATATTGTCTCAATGCACTCCGCCATATACACCATAGCATAATGGTGTAACTGAGAGGCATAACCGAACCTTGATGGACATGGTTAGATCTATGATGAATCATGCAACTCTTCTAAAATCCTTTTGGGGCTATGCGCTTAAGACATCTGTTTACTTGCTAAACAGAGTCCCGACCAAGGTAGTCTCTACTACTCCATATGAGACGTGGAATAGTAAGAAACCTCATTTATCTCACCTAAAGATATGGGGATGTCCCGCTTATGTAAAGCAGACTG
The DNA here is from genome assembly GCA_024364735.1 of Boesenbergia rotunda. Lineage (NCBI taxonomy): Eukaryota > Viridiplantae > Streptophyta > Magnoliopsida > Zingiberales > Zingiberaceae > Boesenbergia > Boesenbergia rotunda. The sequence continues at coordinate 16,462 of JAGFNQ010004687.1, forward strand.
TGTCAGACAAATTGGATGCTAAGTCTGATAAATGTCTATTTATTGGATACCCTAAGGAAATGAAGGGTTACCAATTCTATCATCCCTTGGAACAAAAGGTGTTTGTTTCAAGGCATGTTGTATTTTAAGAAAAAGAATTTCTTTTACAAGAAAACAGTGGGAGTAGCATTGAACTTGAAGAAGTTCAAGAAACTCCAATAGACATTACAGAAACACCTAGTCTAGACCCACAACCAATAACTCATAATGATGAGCTATCAGTTGAACCTAAAACAATACCACTTCTTCGTAGGTCTGATAGGATACGCAATATTCCAAAGAGATACGGATTTCTCATAAGTGAATCGAACGACGTGTTACACATTAACGATGATGAACCTATCAGTTATGAACATATTCTAAAAAATTCAGAAAGGGATAAATGGTATGAATCCATGAAGTCGGAAATGGATTCCATGTATGAAAATCAAGTATGGGACTTGGTTAACCCACCTGAAGGGATTAAGCCCATAGGGTGCAAGTGGGTTTTCAAGAAGAAAACCGACATGGAAGGTAATGTTGTTACCTTTAAGGCTAGATTAGTGGCAAAAGGATATCGTCAGAAACAAGGAATTGATTATGACGAAACCTATTCGCCAGTAGCTTTGCTTAAATCCATTCGGATGCTCCTGGCCATAGCAGCTCATTATGATTATGAGATATGGCAAATGGATGTGAAAATATTTTCCCTTAATGGAAACCTGCTTGAGGATGTATACATGATACAACCTGAAGGTTTCACATCTGTTGATAAAACCAAAGTATGCGAGCTTCGACGATCCATATATGGACTAAAGCAAGCATCCAGGAGTTGGAACATCCGTTTTGATGAGACAATCAAAGAGTTTGATTTCTCACAAAATCCTGACGAACCTTGTGTGTACAAGAAGGTTAGTGGGAGTGCAGTCATATTCCTAGTGTTATATGTCGATGATATATTACTTATAGGAAACGATATATCAGTCTTACAGTCAGTTAAAATTTGGTTGTCCAAAAATTTCTCCATGAAAGACCTGGGAGAAGCAACCTATATCCTTGGGATTAGAATCTATAGAGATAGATCAAAACGGTTGCTTGGTCTTACGCAGTCTACATATATAGACCGAGTGCTAGAAATGTTTAGCATGTCGGAATCCAAGAAAGGTTACCTTCCCATCAGGCATGGGATCAACCTTTCGAAGTCTATGTGTCCGCGCACAGAAGATGAGAGGATTTGGATGAATAAGATTCCTTATGCATCCGCGATAGGATTTATCATGTATGCTATGTTATGTACTAGGCCCGATGTATCGTATGCTCTGAGCATCTCAAGCAGATACCAGTCTGATCTAGGAATGGATCATTGGGCGGCTGTCAAGACAATCCTCAAGTACTTGAGAAGAACTAAGGATGTGTTCCTAATATATGGAGAAGGTGATATGATAATACGTGGGTATACAGATGCCAGTTTCCAGATAGATTAGGATGACTCCAAATCTCAATCCGGATATGTATTTATTTTGAATGGAGGCGCAATAAGTTGGAAGAGTTCCAAGCAAGACACCGTAGCGGATTCTACCACGGAAGCGGAATATATTGCAGCTTCGGAAGCAGCAAAGGAAGCAGTCTAGATCAAGAAGTTTATCTCAGAACTTAGTGTGGTTCCAACCATTGATGAAGCAATACCGGTTTATTGCGACAACAATGGAGCTATTGCACAAGCGAAGGAACCAAGGTCTCATCAGCGATCCAAACATGTGCTTCGCCGCTATCATCAGATCAGAGAGTTAATAAGTAGGAATGATATACAAATTGAGAAAATTTCCACTGAAAGGAATTTAGCGGATCCTTTAACTAAGGCCTTGCCTCAAAGTATGTTTGAGGGTCATGATAGAGCCTGTGGTATTGGATACCGTAGCGATTGGCATTAGGCCAAGTGGGAGTTTGTTAGTGATATGAGAAAAGTGTCCTAAGGCAATCTCCTTATGATTGTAATCATTTATTTTAATAAATGAATATTCTGTATTTGAGTATACATGTTTATGCATTTGATTGACATCTTAAACTCATTTACTGAATTTCCGCAATACAATTCACTGCATGAGAGAATTTGTGATAAATTCACAACTAGTGATTATCTCTACATGTGCAATTGTGAAGTATTGAAATTGTCCCTAGTCGATGAATTGATAAATACGGATACTATCAATTCTGTTGAGACTAGCATGGGTTATTCTCTAATCAGTTGATTCTCATTGGCTGATGACATTGGGATGTCCGGAGATAAACATGAATGCTAGTTAAGGGAACTAGTTCATTGGAGTGACTGGCTGTAAAACTTCATATGGTAGTCTATATATAGATATGTCAATGAAGTTCTTACTGCAGCTTAAGTGCGATGTTCCATTGACTTGCGGTGTTCAAGTCATCTCGGTCATGGAGACTTATACTTTGACATCTTAAGCAAGCATCTCCAAGGAGGTGTGGACCCAGGATGATTGAGTATAAGCCGAAGTGACTGAAGATGTTTGAACACCCTACAAAGGATTCACCACTCCTTGTGAGGAGATGTATACCCAAGGCCTATCGTCGGATTGTTACTCGAAGCCTCTGGCTAGAGCATGACATGTTTAGAGTATGAATCTCTTAAATACATGAGAGTAATTAGAATCCGTAGGACGAGAAAAACGTTACTTGGGCTAGGTGTGACGTAGTCAGCCTAGTGGGGACTGACACACATAGATCATGTCCTGAACCAAGTGCGTATAAGATGGTGAAGGGAATGGGGCACGATTCATTATAGCTGCTGAAGGGTTTCAGAATTGTTTCTGAGGTCAACCGTTGATCTTTCGATTAATTGGGGATCATGATGTACTACTAGGTGTCACTCATGATCGTTCTATAATTGATTAATTATAGACGGCCAACATAAATCGAAAGCCTATTTAGTCACACGCACTACGAGTAATCCGAGGGATTTAAAATTAGTTAAAAATTAGATTTTCCAATCAAGAGAGATTAGGTTTGGTTGAGCCAAACGATAAGTCGAATCTGAATTTTTCAGAGACGCATCGTAAGTGTAAAATGGCTAAGTCTTTTGATGACTTAATAGATGAATTAAATGAGTTTAATTCATTGGGGCGTGGCTTGGATGGGCCGGACAAAGAGGGTCTCCATCCTCTTTGCTTGGCCGGCCACAACAAAGGGAGAGAACTAAATTTTTGGTTCAATTTAAAAAATAAACCAAGTGTGGTTTGTTTTATAAAATTATGGATGACAAAAATTTTTATATAATAAACCAAGATTTGGTTTATTTTTCATGGAAATTAAAATGAACCATGGATTGGTTTATTTTATTTTATAAAATCAATCAAGGATTGATTTACCATGATAAGAAAATGTATTCCATAAGAAAAAAGGAGTCTTGGTCGGTTTTTATCATGAATTAAAATATGATAAAACTTGGCATGATGGAATAAGTCATAGAAAATTTATTCCTTAAGAAAAAAGAGACTTGGCGGTTGAGAGGCCACTATATAAAGGACCCAAGGCAAAGCTTGGAAATCAATCGAAGTATTCTTGTCTGGGCTCTCTCCCTCTCCTCCCTTCTTTCTCATGGCTGGCCACAAGGCTCTTCTCCCTTCTTCTTGCCGTGAGCACAAGGAGAAGCATTGAGGCGACGAAGTTCTTCCGTTGGGACGACCTTCCTCTCCAGCCATCATCACCTTGGGATTGGGCGCAAGTCATCTTCCTCCTTCTCGCCGGAATTGTGATTTCGGCCAACCTTGGTAGTGAGTTTTTCCGATGTGATTACTTCTCTCTTGGTTTTTCTTGTTGCATTCTCGAAGAATCTAGTAGTTCTCGAGAACACGAAACTCGTGGCTTTGCGAAGTCATCCCGAAGATACTCAGCGTGGACGCGAATAGAGGCGGAGCTTCCGAGGGACACTTATGGTTGGATCTCGTCCCTTCCTTCGAGTTACGCGAGGTATCAAGTAAATTAGTTTACGTTTCTGCAAAATTTTAAATATATGATCATGTCTATACAAGATAAAGTTGCATGCTTAGATGTGTGGTTAAATAATTTGAGAAATTATTTATGCTAAACCTTCCGCTGCACGTAATTAATTTTAAAATTACGAACCCGCATCCATGTCAACATGCACCCGGTCCCAACAATACATACAATGCCATAGGAAGCCATTAGAACACATGATTGGGGCTAACCCTAATTTCAATCCATGATTTGGGTCATGGCTGAAACCCTAGAGGGGTCACAAGGACATGGAAAATTCGTATAACTCACAATTAACATCCATTGTATCATAGGGAATCATAATAAGCATGCTTGGAGGGTTAGATCTAATCCTAACCATGAAATAGGGAAGGGGCCGAAAACTTCATAAGGGCTTTTTGGTGTTGCAAAAATTTCACAACTCACAATTCATTCTTATTTTATCATGAGAAAGCATTAGGAAGTATAAGTGAGGTTTTAACATCATCCCAAGCCCTAAAATGGTGCTTGGCCGAAACCCTAGAGGAGCCCTAATTCCATAGTTTTCTCAACATAGATCCCAAACAAATCTTAAATCAAGAAAGACAACATAAAAGCTATTATACCACAAGTGAGGGAGTCTTACCTCTTGTTGTCTTGGTTATAAACCTTAAATAGAGAAAAGAGTGAAGACCTTCTTGACCTTAGAACACCCCTTGCCCTTGTAGCCTTGTAGGAAACCTTGGATCTTCAAGAGGGAGTCCTCTTGTGAAGTTTTCAAAGGGGAAAACCTTCTTGTGGCTGACGGCAAGGAGGAGGAAGAAGAGGGGAGAGGAAGAGCTTTGGTGGAAGAAAAGAGGAGAAAAATAACTTAAGTGCCTCTTCACTTCTCATCCATTTCATTTATACTAAGTGAAGGGGCATGGTGCCTCTTCACATGGTGACTCTTCACTTCCTTTAGCCTCAACTAAAATCTTCTTTCTTTTCCAATATCACTCCCTTGCTAGGTGAATTTGTTAGTACATGCATGATGAGGCTTTGCCTCTATTCTAGGTCCAAGGTTCAATCCTTGGTGCATGCATTTTCTTTTTATTCCATTTTCTCTTATTTTTGGCAAGGCCCACATAAGAGCCCACCAAGAGTCATGCTAATATTCCTAATTGGAACTCATTTCTATTTATGTTAAAATTCTACCCAAGGTCCACTAATAGTCATGGTACTAGAAGGGCCCATGTAAGGCCAATGAGTACTTAGCTTTTTAATCCATATAAGAAATCATGTTAAGGTTCATGCTAGTATTCATATGTTACTCAAGAATCTATATAGGCATGATCAATATTTTAAAGAAAAATATTGAGACGATTTTACGGGCGTTACACTATTGGTGTGTCCTGAGTGACACGTGGTGCAGTATTTGTGGTGTGTCCTCTTGTACACTTGGTCCTGAAGTTGGAATGTCCCCCCTTAACTCATCTAGCATTAGTCTACTCTTTGGTTTATGGCTCATCATATGTCATCTTTCATGAATCTGGCATTTGTGCTAACAATTACCTTCTGATCCTTAGGACTATAGAATAGACCACCCTTCGTTCCCTTGGGATATACTACAAACAGACGTACCTCCGTACGAGATTCCAACTTATCAGTATCTCCTTTCAGCACGTATACTGGGCTACCCCAAATTTGAACATGTCCTAGACTGGGCTTGCACCCAGTCCACAATTCTATGGGAGTATGAGGTACAGACTTAGGTGGAACCAAGTTCACTATGTACGCTGCTGTTTCTAGTGCATATCCCCATAATGAATCAGGTAAGTCCTGTTGGGACCGGGTGCATGTTGACATGGATGCGGGTTCGTAATTTTAAAATTAATTACGTGCAGCGGAAGGTTTAGCATAAATAATTTCTCAAATTATTTAACCACACATCTAAGCATGCAACTTTATCTTGTGTAGACATGATCATATATTTAAAATTTTGTAGAATCGTAAACTAATTTACTTAATACCTCGCGTAACTCAAAGGAAGGGACGAGATCTAACTGTAAGCGTCCCTCGGAAGCTCCGCCTCTATTCACGTCCACGCCGAGTATCTTTGGGATGACTTCGCAAAGCCACGAGTTTCGTGTTCTCGAGAACTACTAGATTCTCCGAGAACGCGACAAGAAAAACCAATAGAGAAGTAATCACATCGGAAAAACTCACTACCAAGGTTGACCAGAATCACAATTCCGGTGAGAAGGAGGAAGATGACTTGCGCCTAATCCCAAGGTGATAATGGCCGGAGAGGAAGATTGTCCCAACGGAAGAACTTTGTCACCTCGGTGCTTCTCCTTTTTTCTTATGGAATACATTTTCTTATCATGGTAAATCAATCCTTGATTGATTTTATAAAATAAAATAAACCAATCCATGGTTCATTTTAATTTCCATGAAAAATAAACCAAACCTTGGTTTATTATATAAAAATTTATATCATCCATAATTTTATAAAACAAACCACACTTGGTTTAGTTTATAAATTGAACCAAAAACATGGTTCTCTCCCTTTGTTGTGGCCGACCAAGCAAAGAGGATGGAGACCCTCTTTGGCCGGCCCATCCAAGCCACGCCCCATAGAATTAAACTCATTTAATTCATCTATTAAGTCTTCAAAAGACTTAGCCATTTAACCCTTCCGATCCGTCTCTGAAAAATTCAGATTCGACTTATCGTTTGGCTCAACCAAACCTAATCTCTCTTGATTGGAAAATCCAATTTTCAACTCGTTTTAAATCCCTCGGATTACTCGTAGTGCGTGTGACTAAATAGGCTTTCGATTTATGTTGGCCGTCTATAATTAATCAATTATAGAATGATCATGAGTGGCACCTAGTAGTACATCATGATCCCCAATTAATCGAAAGATCAAAGGTTGACCTCAGAAACAATTCTGAAATCCTTCAGCAGCTATAATGAATCGTGGCCCATTTCCTTCATCATCTTATACCCACTTGGTTCTGGACATGGTCTATGTGTGTCAGTCCCCACTAGGCTGACTACGTCACACCTAGCCCAAGTAACATTTTCTCGTCCTATGGATTCTAATTACTCTCATGTATTGAAGAGATTCATACACTGAACATGTCATGCTCTGGCCAGAGGCTTCGAGTAACAATCCGACGATAGGCCTTGGGTATACATCTCCTCGCAAGGAGTGGTGAATCCTTTGTAGGTTGTTCAAACATCTTCGGGCACTTCGGCTTATACTCAATCATCACTAGTACAAAAAAGACCTTTAACAACGACTTTTAACACCGGTTGTACTAAAACCGGTGTTAAAAAAAAAGCGGTGGCATTTTTGTAATTATTTGAACTTTAAAATACTTTTAACACCGGTTCTTTTAACAACCGGTGTTAAAAATATATTTAACTACGGTTTTATAAATAACTGGGGTCATATGTTATAATTATTTGAACTTTAAAATACTTTTAACACCGGTTCTTTTAACAACCGGTGTTAAAAATATATTTGACTATGGTTTTGTAAATAACCGTGGTCATATGTTTTTCGCGCGCATGCCTTATTCTTAATTAAGTCATACATGTCAATTATAATAGTCTAACTTTTGGTCGGTCATATATTTCCTCTGCTTAATTTGTTTCTTGCAACCCTAGCGGGCTGTGTGCGACACACGGAAGACGCGCGCAGAGGAGGAGAGGAGAAAGAAGGCGCGCAGACGACGCGCAGACGAGGAGAGGAGGAAGAAGGTGCGCAAACGAGGAGAGGAGGAGGAAGGCGCGCAGACGACTGCATCCCCGGCTGAAGGAGAGCTCGAGACGACAAGGGAAGGCAAGTATATTCTACTTTGTAAGTTCGAGTAGGGTTGGGGGGGGTGGGGGGGTTGAACGGTGCTGCGAAAGGGGTTGAACGGTGCTCTGAATGTTTTGCGATTTCGACCTAGAACGTGACATAGAACTTGACTTCTTGTAAGAATCTGAAGGTTTTGCGATTTCGCTCTCAAGGTTTTACGAATAAGGACTGTTAAAGGGCTTCAAGGACTGGCCTAATAGCATTCGTAGCAGGCATACTAGATTTTGTATAGGAGGTTAATGCTTTGTAGTTTTGAAAATGGTCATTGGTACTAACATCACTGAGAAACTCCTAGAAATTAGATCTGAATCAAAATAGAGATTGTGCTAATCTTGGTTGCATTCTTAGGGAAATTTATGAAAAAATAATAATCTGAATATATTAGCTTTTCTTAATTGTATGGTGTGATCCTCACTATCTTTGCTGAATTATTTTAGGAAATATGCACAATATCTAGATGGTCTCATGTCTAATTACTTGTAATGACAATATAGCACCATAATATTCTCTACATTACTAGAATAAGAAGTCATGTTTGTTGCAATTACATGGGATCATCTTCATAAGGTTAAGATATTGGTTATTATTTGATGTCTTTTGGTATGCAAGCTCCTCTATGTGCATGCTTGAGATATTGGTTACTATAATGAAAAATTAGCATGACTTTGTAACTGATTTATCCTTTTCTGCTAATGTGTCATTTTGATATTTATTTGTAGTGCCAAAAACAAACTGACAATACAGAGTGTGGATATTATGTAATGAGACATATGCTCAACATTGTCTCGGCGATCATAGTTGATTCATGGGACAAGGTAATTGAAGTTTTTTTAATTTTATAGATTTAATTATGTCTGGTTGAGTTGATAAGCTATTTTTTTATATAAATGTACCTTGCAGAGATTCACAAATAAGGATCCATTCTCCGAAGATGAGATTGATGACATCAAAAGATGTTGGGCAACTTATTTGTTAGAGGTTGCCAATGTAAAAGTTTAGGATAGTTTAATGTAAAAGTTAGAGGTTGCTAATTTTGACAGCTTGCAGTATTACTAATTAATGTAAAAGTTAGAGACCACTAGCATTGATTTCCATTAGTGTTCTTCCTTACATTGTAGCTTCAATTGCTTACATATATACTATTTCAATCAAGTAGTTTCAGTTTTGCATCCTGTCAACCGGATTCCACACATATTTTTTTAATGTGGCTTTTGCCATTGTCCTTTTAGCGCTTTCCTTCTTCTCATTTGATCAAAAGTTGCTTTTGAGAGTAAATTTTTACCAAAATGAGCACGAACATGGAGGAAACGTTCGAGCCTTTTCACGGAATCAAGAATGATCTTCAAGGGAGATTGATGTGCTACAAGCAAGATTGGACCAGTGGTTTCAGTGCAGGCATCAGGTATTGATCGTTGCTTCAGAAATTTATCTGAATTATTATCACTTCTGATGAACTACTACTTGAACAATGCTTCCTTTCTTATGCTTCAATACTAATGTTTCAGGATTCTGGCTCCAACTACATATATATTCTTCGCCTCAGTAATCCCAGTCATTCCAATATGATTTTTGGCAGATGGAGTTCTAACAGCAGTGCAGACTTTGGCATCAACTGCCCTCTGTGGCATCATTCACTCTATAATAGGACAGCCTTTGCTCATTCACTAGTAAGCTAAATGATAGAGCAAGAAACTGTGAAATTTCTTTTCCCTAGCTACTTGTTTTTTTTTGGTTTTTGAATTACAGCTAAATGATAGAGCCATTCTAGGAGCATGTTCCATAATCAACCGATTCACTCGATTAGCCGGCGAGCTTTTCGGTCTACTGATTGCAATGCTCTTTATGCAAAAGGCTATCAAAGTGAGAACATACATATAAATATTATAGGTGGGCAAGCATTATTCTACGACGATGATCTTAAAATATAATATTTTTGGTTGTCACAGGGGCTTGTTGATGAATTCAGAGTGCCAAAAAGGGACAACCCAAGTGCACTAGAATTTGCACCATCTTGGAGGTTCGCCAACGGCATGTTTGCACTGGTTCTGTCATTTGGGCTTCTGCTCACTGCGTTAAGAAGCAGGAAGGCACGATCATGGCGCTACGGGGTCTCATCGCCGATTATGGAGTGCCACTCATGGTACTTGCATGTTATGGTCCTTCCAGATTTAAAATATTTGTTTCTGTTATTGGTTCTGTTATTGGTTCAGGTAACATTATATAGCGAATTGCAAAGATTTGACAAGTGCTATTATTATTGAGGCACTTATTGTCTGTTACTGTACAAGGTAATATTTTGTTCATTCGACTTTGTCCATTCTTCATTTCTTTAATGAGCTAAGCGAAGAGAGTTCTTCTGCCTAATGTAATTTAGTTTGTTACCTTGAATAGCAGCTGTTTTCTCCCCTTCTCCAAAAGTTGATATTTAATGGTACATTGTGACATTTGTGCGTTTCCTGTAAACTGTAATTCAGTAAAAGGATATCAATGGAATTAAGTTTCAGTTGATTATATTAGTTCGTCTTATTTTATGATTAAAGCATCAGGTATGGGCTGCAAGTGCAAAACCTGAAGCCTGCGATATCTCTGTGCAACTTAACACGTATTATTAGACATGGTTTGTGAGTTGTGACCTCTTTATTATATTTGTTTTCATCCCTGCAATATTCTGTTCTATGCCATCTCATGTTAGCTTAAATGCCACAGGAGCATATATACTCACTTGCTAATGGGAATTCTTATGATTTCACATTCAAAATGCTTCATTTAGCGTGGCACCCGACAGAAAATTTAATTACTTGTGCTGCCTTGAACAGTTTGTACATGTATTATGCATGAAGATCATACTGGAAGTGAAGGTCTCATTTTGCAATTTTTTTTATTTGGATTTGCTTCTCAAGGCACATAGCTTTTGATGTTCAGTGAACAAGATACAGGAGCATGTAATTTGTTGCATGTTCTTACTGGGGCCAAAGGATTGCTCAACAGAAGGAGTTCAATCTGAGAAAGCCCCCATCATTCATTATGATTTACTGGTTTTGGGATTCTTGGTACTATACCTTAATCTATCTGCCTCTAGCTAGTTCTTTGGTTAAATCTCAAATGGCATCTGACTCCTGAATAATTTACTTGGTTTTGCTGGCCAGACCTTGTTATGTGGTCCTATTGGAGTTCCACCTTCAAATGGTGTCATCCCACAATCTCCAATGCACACGAAAAGTTTGGCCACCCTCAAACACTAAGTAAGCTCCAAATTGTGAATGATTGATTATATTGCTTCTCTCTCCGTAGCATTATTTGATATTTTTTCATTGGAATTTTCTCACAGTTGCTTCGCAATCGACTGGTAGCCACTGCACGCCAAAGCATGAAAAGAAATTCAAGCTTGACTCAAGTACTGTATGGAAATATGCAAGACACTTATAAGAGATGGAATGCTAAGCTGGTCGAAGATCTGCAACGTACTCCTCACTATTTGATCTTGGACTAGACCGTTTACTTGCAAACTCGTGTGGCAAGCTTCTACATTGTCTTTGCTTGGAAAATCACATAGCGAGTAGGAGTATAATGTGTTATTTGATTTACATTTTGCTTTTGTTGAAAGAAAAATGGATAGTTGAAAAATACATGGATTGTTTTGTTTTTGAAACTAATTGGATGTTGCATTTACTTAATTCATGGTGTGTTATTGATTATGGATAAACTATTATATTATTGTGTTCTTTTATATGTCTAGAAAAATTATAAATAAAAATAAATATGAAATTTATATAAAAAATTAAGACTTTTGACACCGGTTGTTTCTAGAACCGGTGTTAAAACATCATTTTTAACACCGGTTGTTTCCAGAACCGATGTTAAAAATGATGTTTTAACACCGGTTGTTTCCAGAATCGGTGTTAAAAATGATGTTTTAACACCGGTTGTTTCCAGAACTGGTGTTAAAAATGATGTTTGAACGCCGGTTATTTAAAATAACCGGTGTCTAAAATGGCTTTCCGGCCTCATAATTGAACTTTTAACAACGGTTATTAACCGGTGTTAAATCTATATATTACACCGGTTTGTTAACCGATGTTAAAAGTCTATACTTACAATGTCGGCTGGATCAACACCGGTTCCGGAACCGGTGTTAAAAGTCGAAAATAACCGGTGTTAAAAGCCTTTTTTCCACTAGTGCATCCTGGGTCCACACCTCCTTGGAGATGCTTGTTTAAGATGTCAAAGTATAAGTCTCCATGACCAAGATGACTTGAACACCGCAAGTCAAAGGAATATTGCACTTAAGCTACAGTAAGAACTTCATTGACATATCTATATAAAGACAACCATATGAAGTTTTACAGCCAGTCACTCCAATGAACTAGTTCCCTTAACTAGCATTGATGTTTATCTCCGGACATCCCAATGTCACCAGCCAGTGAGAATCAGCTGATTAGAGAATAACCCATGCTAGTCTCAACAGAATTGATAGTGTCCGTATTTATCAATTCATCGACTAGGGACAATTTCAATACTTCACAATTGCACATGTAGTTGTGAATTCATTACAAATTCTCTCATGCTGTGAATTGTATTGCAGACATTCAGTAAATGAGTTTAAGATCTCAATCAAATACATAAACATGTATACTCAAATAGTGAATATTCATTTATTAAAATAAATGATTACAATCATAAGGCGATTGCCTCAGGACACTTTTCTCATATCACTAACAAACTCCCACTTTGCCTAATGTCAATCGCTATGGTATCCAATACCACAGGCTCTAACATGACCCTCAAACTTGCTTTGAGGCAAGGCCTTAGTTAAAGGATCCGCTAAATTCCTTTCAGTGGGAATTTTCTCAATTTGTATATCATTCCTACTTATAATCTCTCTAATCAGATGATAGCGGCGAAGCACATGTTTGGATCGCTGATGAGACCTTGGTTCCTTCGCTTGTGCAATAGCTCCATTGTTGTCACAATAAACCAGTATTGCTTCATCAATGGTTGAAACCACACCATGTTTTGAGACAAACTTCTTGATCCAGACTGCTTCCTTTGTTGCTTCCGAAGCTGCAATATATTCTGCTTCCGTGGTAGAATCCGCTACGGTGTCTTGCTTGGAACTCTTCCAACTTATTGCACCTCCATTTAAAATAAATACATATCCGGACTGAGATTTGGAGTTATCCTTATCTGTCTGGAAACTAGCATCTGAATACCCACGTATTACCATATCACCTTCTCCATATATTAGGAACGCATCCTTAGTTCTTCTTAAGTACTTGAGGATTGTCTTGACAACCGCCCAATGATCCATTCCTGGATCAGACTGGTATCTGCTTGAGACGCTCAGAGCATACGATACATCGGGCCTAGTACATAACATAGCATACATGATAGATCCTATCGCGGATGCATAAGGAATCTTATTCATGCAAATCCTCTCGTCTTCTGTGCGCGGACACATAAACTTCGAAAGGTTGATCCCATGCCTGATGGGAAGGTAACCTTTCTTGGATTCCGACATGCTAAACCTTTCTAGCACTCGGTCTATATATGTAGACTACGAAAGACCAAGCAATCGTTTTGATCTATCTCTATAGATTCTAATCCCAAGGATATAGGTTGCTTCTCCCAGGTCTTTCATGGAGAAAGTTTTGGACAACCAAATTTTAACTGACTGTAAGACTGATATATCGTTTCCTATAAGTAATATGTCATCGACATATAACACTAGGAATACGACTGCACTCCCACTAACCTTCTTGTACACACAAGGTTCATCAGGATTTTGTGAGAAATCAAACTCTTTGATTGTCTCATCAAAACGGATGTTCCAGCTCCTGGATGCTTGCTTTAGTCCATATATGGATTGTCGAAGCTCGCATACTTTGGTTTTATCAACCGATGTGAAACATTCAGGTTGTATCATGTATACATCCTCAAGCAGATTTCCATTAAGGAAAGCTGTTTTCACATCCATTTGTCATATCTCATAATCATAATGAGCTGCTATGGCCAGGAGCATCCGAATGGATTTAAGCATAGCTACTGGCGAATAGGTTTCGTCATAATCAAGTCCTTATTTCTGACGATATCCTTTTGCCACTAATCTAGCCTTAAAGGTAACAACATTACCTTCCATGTCAGTTTTCTTCTTGAAAACCCACTTGCACCCTATGGGCTTAATCCCTTCAGGTGGGTTAACCAAGTCCCATACTTGATTTTCGTACATGGAATCCATTTCCGACTTCATGGCTTCATGTCATTTATCCCTTTCTGAATTTTTCAGAACATCTTCATAACTGATAGGTTCGTCATCGTTAATGAGTAACACGTCATTCGATTCACTTATGTGAAATCCGTATCTCTCTGGAATATTGCGTGTCCTATCAGACCTACGAAGAAGTGGTGTTGTTTTAGGTTCAACTGATAGCTTATCATTATGAGTTATTGGTTGTGGGTCTAGACTAGGTGTCTCTATAATGTCTAATGGAGTTTCTTAAACTTCTTCAAGTTCAATGCTACTCCCACTGTTTTCTTGTAAAAGAAATTCTTTTTCTAGAAATACAGCATGCCTTGAAACAAACACCTTTTGTTCCAAGGGATGATAGAATTGGTAACCCTTCGTTTCCTTAGGGTATCCAATAAATAGATATTTATCAGACTTAGCATCCAATTTGTCTGACACAGTCTGCTTTACATAAGCAGGACAACCCCATATCTTTAGGTGAGATAAATGAGATTTCTTACTATTCCACGTCTCATATGGAGTAGTAGAGACTACCTTGGTCGGGACTCTATTTAGCAAGTAAATAGCTGTCTTAAGCGCATAGCCCCAAAAGGATTTTGGAAGAGTTGCATGATTCATCATAGATCTAACCATGTCCATCAAGGTTCGGTTACGCCTCTCAGATACACCATTATGCTGTGGTGTATATGGCGGAGTCCATTGAGACAATATCCCATTGTCCCTAAGATAATCTTGAAATTCTTGACTTAAGTATTCACCACCTCGATCGGATCGAAGTATCTTAATACATTTGCCAAGTTGTTTCTCTACTTCACTTCTGAACTCTTTGAATTTCTCAAAAGCTTCAGATTTGTGTTTCATTAACAACACATACCCGAATCGTGAGTGATCATCGATAAAGGTAATGAAGTAGCTATAGCCTCCTTGTGCAAGAGTTGACATTTGCCCACATACATCAGTATGTATTAGACCAAGCAATCCTCCCACTGGTTTACCATTTTCGGAAAAGGGTAATTTGGTCATCTTACCTTTTAAACATGATTCGCATGTATCAAATGAACCAGGTTCAAATGATTCCAGAATTCCACATCGGTGTAATTTGGTCATGCGTTTCTTGCTTACATGGCCAAGTCGACAATGCCACGTATATGAGTCTATTTGATTATTTATTTGAGCATGTTTGTTGCTAACTTCGATATTTAAAACGTCACCGGATAAATCTAACGTGTAGATACCATTGCATAAAGTTCCGGTCCATAAAGAACACCATTTAAAGTTATGTAACAGCAATTGTTACTAAAAGTTAAATGATAACCCTTTTCATTCAAGCATGAAATAGATACAATGTTCTTTATTAACGAAGGAACAAAATAACAAATATCCAATTCTATGACGAGTCCAGTAGGGAGCTTTAGCAAATATGTTCCGATGGCAATAGCAGCAATCTTTGCTCCATTTCCAACTCGCAAATTCGCTTCTCCCTTGACGAGTTTTTTTCTATTCCTTAGCCCCTATATGTCATTACATATATGGGAGCTACTGTAACACCCCAAAATTTTCCCATATAGAATGTTATGAAATATCATGAAATTCATGAAATATTATGGAATTCATGAAATATTATCATGAAATATTATGGATTCATGAATATGAAATATTATGGAATTCATGAAATATTATCATGAAATATTATGGATTCATGAATATGAAATATTAAAAATATTATGAAATAATATTTATGGAATATTATGAAATATTATGAATTCATGAAATATTATTAATATTATGAAATTTCATGATGGGCTTGGCTTAATGGGCTTTGATATGGATTAGTGCAAAATGTGATAAAAAAGAGGAAGCAAGGATTGAACCTTGAGCCCCCTAGTTGCACTCACCATGTCATAACCAATGAACCAAGCAATGTTTCTTATAGAGAGAATAAGAAACATTCTTGTTAAATCGAGGGAAGCAAAGAGACATGTCTTTTCATGATAAGAGTATAAATAAGAGAGGGGGAAAGGAAGTTACACTTCCTCTTCTTCTTCCCCACTTCACTTTTCGAAAATCAAGAGCCCTCTCTCCCTTTCCATTTTCGAAAAACACCACCCTAGGGTTCTAACCCTAGGGAATTGAAAGGAAGAGGATCCATTGAAGGTTCTTGCCCTCTACTAGGGCCAAGGTTGCTAGAGAAGGTTAACAAGGGAAAAATTCATCTTCTTCTTCTTCAAGGGTACCCTAAGATTTTAGAGAAGAAGAAACTCAAGTGAAAGGATGTAAGTATCCTCTCGCCTGCAGTGTAATTGTTATTGAATGTTTCTTTGGTGTCCTTGTTTTCGAAAATGGGAGTTTCTCCCTTGTAACCATTCGGCCACCACCAAGACAAGGGTCTTGGTTGCTTCTTGATGCATGAGGATACTCCTAGGAACTTAGGGTATGGATGTATGTTGTTTCCCATCATGTTGTGATAAGGAAAAGTAGGGTTATCCACCCTACAACTTTCGGCCAAGAGGGAATGGGCTAGGTTTTTTTGGGTTGTTTGCTATCCTATGATGTGTCCATGTTTAGTAGTGTAGGTAAGGTGTTTGAATAAATGTTTGTGTGAAGATTGGATGTCAAAAACCTAGCCTATCCTACCCTTACATCATTCGGCCAACCTAGGAAGATTTGGGTTTAGGGATGCTTGATTTGCCTATGATGAATCTATGCCTAGTAGTGTAGACAAGGTGTTTGAATAAATGCTTGTGTGAAGGTTTAATTTCAAAACCCTAGTTTCCCTACCCTACACCATTCGGCCAAGGCATGAAACCTTAGGGTTTGTGAAGGTTAAATTATTTTATGTGATATGCTTATGAAAAATGATTTGAGATGTATATGCATGTGATATTCAAAGGAAGTGTTTGATTGGATTCCTTAGCATGTAACATTTGGCCAAGGCATGAAACATGAGGTTGTGAAGGACAACTTACCCTATGAGATTATGATTGTGTTTAGTAGGATCATATGCCTATATATGTGATGATTGTATGAGATGTACCCTAGGAGATATGCTTATGTTTGGGATGATGATATGTATATGCAAATGATGTTTAAATGGAATGGTTGATTTGAAACCTTAATTGTTAGCATGCTATGATATGTTTATGCATGAGGTGTTTAAATGAGATGTCTGATTAAAATCTTAATTGTTAGCATGCTACCACTTCCTATGATATGAGTATGATCTATGTGACCCAATCTTGTCAGATCTAAAGTATGTTAAGTGGTTGAATTATGATGTATGTATGAGCATGTCTTATAGCCCATGGGGCACCTTTATGAGATTGCATGTGATATGCACGATGAAATGCTAGCAAGGATACTCCACTAAGTTTGGGATTCAGAACACCCTTATGTTGTGAGGTGTGTCCCAATGGGATCAGAAACACCCTGAAAAAGTGGGTGTCCCTTGAACAATGGGATCAGAAACACCCTGAAAAAGTGGGTGTCCCTTGAGCAGTGAAAAAAATTGGAGTACATCCTTAGCATATATATGTAAAGACATGATAAGTATTTTACTTTCTAGGTTGTGTACCCGACTCGTAAGAGGGGTCGTTAAATCAAATCCGGGGTGCATGTTAACGTAAGGTCATGGCTCTGGTAGGACATAAGAGGTCCTGCTCTAATGGGATTGGTGGCTCGCTACCCCAACTCATTAGGGAACGCGCATCATGTGGTACACAACTGGGCCCTATATGACATTGATGTATTTTTAAGTAATACCATTATGGAACAGTTTTGAAAAACATTTATTGTATGTGATGGGTATACTTAAAATACTATATGCTGCATGCTTAGAAACTTTGATATTTAGTATGCTATGATGAACTCATGCTTATGTCTTGTTATGTGTACATGTTGTATGCTTTCGTATGGATTTTACGAGTAGGACCGGATCCTTACTAAGCTTTTATGCTTACTAGTTATGTGTTGTCTTATGCTGCAGATAAAGGTAAAGAACACTCGAACTAGAGGAAGAGGCAGGAAGGCTGAAGATATGTGGGGTGGTGGCTCGGGAAAGAATGATTCTATATCTACTTATCATGTTTATGTTTATGTTTAGGTTTCCCTGACAATAAGTATTAGTGATTAAGATTGACATGACATGATAGTGTTACCTTTGGAAGTCTTTTATATTTGATCATGTTATGAGTTACATTACTGGTAAACTTATCATGTTGTAGAATGACTTTGATAGTTAAACAAGCATGCTTAGTGCTTAGTCCTTGCTTTATTGTTTTAATGTCATGCAAGAAGATAGAAAAAAAATATTACTATATGATTGAGTTGTACGTAACCCCGCCCCGAGAGTAGATATAAGGGCGGGCGTTACTGCTACACCCAGTATCAAGTACCCAGGTGTACGAGGAAATAGAGTGACATTCAATAACGAAGATGCCTGAAGAGGATGGGGCATCGAATGCCTTCTTCTTCAAGGACTCAAGATAAACCTTGCAGTTTCTTCGCCAGTGGCCCTCCTTGCCGCAGTGATGGCAAGTGCCTTTTCAATCCTTTTGGCCTTAGTTAACTTATTGGTGTCCAAAATGGAATGCAAATTCAGAGAAGACATGATCAGGTGATTATCCTAGAAATACAAATTGAGGTTATGTGATAAGAATGATAAAGAATACATCAATATACATTAATTAAATCCTATTTATTTTTTGAATTGAATAACCCTTTTTATCAATTTGGGAGATCGTAGGAACATCTCCAAATAGGTTGATATCCAACCATAGATAAAAACAACCATGGCTAGAGTCCATCAAGTTATTCTTAGCTATGAAGGTAGGTAATTATACCGATTACATATTATACATACGTAACTATCACATTATGCTATCAACTAATTGAATGTTTGCATAAATCATTGGGTTGTTAACTCATTAACAAGTATGCAACAATACACATAGCACCCAACTGCACCTCTCTTTACATCGACCTTGGCTGTGGCACAACAAATCGATGCTCCAAGCTTAAGGCTGACCCATTAATCAAGAAATAGTTTAATATAGTTGGAGCTCATTCAACCGTTTAGTCAGGCTTAGATGTGTCCAACAACCAAAACTAAGGATTGACCTCTGACTTCAACTATATTAATCATAAACTAATTCCATGGTTTGAACATGTTCAGGTTCAAGCCTGGCATGGATGTGTCCATCAACCCAAACGAGAAATAAAACTCCAGTTCTAACCATATTAATGGAAGGTGTTGGCCTTAATATTTTGTAAGGGGTTTTGGGTCTCATCCTTTTCTTTTATGCACATTTATGACATATAATTATGTCATGTTCTAACGATTTCCTTAATAAAGTATGTATGTGACTTAATTTATCAAGTCTCATTAATTGAATTAGGAACCGAATTTCCTAATTCTAATTTCATACTTTATTCAAGGAATTGTTTTTGGGAAACAATTTTCTAAATTATCATAATCAATTTCGGAATTAATATGTTTAAGACATTGATTTCTCTAAATCAAATCTTATTAAATTAAGAGATAGATTCCCTTAATTCAACCACATATTATTTTCATGAAAATCTTATTTAAGGAAATATACTCTATAGGAAATAATTTTCCTAATTAATTTTGGAGACAATAATATGTAAGAGCATCATCTCATAAATCAAATAAGGAAATTATCGTTTGAGAATCACCTCAAAAATTTCCAAGATTTGATCATGCACATTTTTTATTTATGGAAAATTAATATCAATAACATAATTTGGACGGCTCCCCGAGGCTCAATCCAAAATAAGAATTTCACAGTTTAAATTCAATTTAGGAAAATTAATTATAACAACTAACTTTAAATTGGACGGCTTCCCGAGGCTCAATCCAAAATAAAGAATTTTGGAAATAATTTAATTTCCAATTATGAATTTAAATGCCAATTAATATTCCCATAATTTGTCAAGACTTTCTTGAAAGAAAGTGCCCAAAATTGCGAGCATTTCATAAATGGAAAGTTTCCAAAATAAAAGGTTTTCAGAATAATTGTAAGTTTCTGGTACAAAGAAAACTTACGTTTTTCCAAAATTGTAAAATTTCCAAAATGGGAATTTCTAAAATTGGAAAGTTTCCAAAATGGAAAGTTTTCACAATTATCATAAAATTTCATAAATAGGGATATTTCAAAAGCTTGAGAAATTTCATGATGATTTCCAAACTTTGAAATTCCTAAATCGAAAATTTACCATAATTGGAAAGTTTCCATAATTGAAAAATTTTCTAAAATTGAGATCATGACAAAGTTTTCCGCAAAACGAATTATATGATTATGTCGAACACTAACCGGCTCTGATCCCACTGTTGGGACCGGGTGCATGTTGACATGGATGCGGGTTCGTAATTTTAAAATTAATTACGTGCAGTGGAAGGTTTAGCATAAATAATTTCTCAAATTATTTAACCACACATCTAAGCATGCAACTTTATCTTGTGTAGACATGATCATATATTTAAAATTTTGTAGAAATGTAAACTAATTTACTTAATACCTCGCGTAACTCGAAGGAAGGGACAAGATCCAACGGTAAGCGTCCCTCGGAAGCCCGCCTCTATTCGTGTCCACGCCAGGATGACTTCGCAATGTCAGGAGTTTCGTGTTCTCGAGAACTACTAGATTCTCCGAGAACGCGACAAAAAAAACCAAGAGAGAAGTAATCACATCGAAAAAACTCACTACAAAGGTTGGCCGGAATCACAATTCCGGCGAGAAGGAGGAAGATGACATGCGCCTAATCCCAAGGTGATAATGGTCGGAGAGGAAGATCGTCCCAACGGAAGAACTTTGTCGCCTCGGTGCTTCACCTTGTGCTCACGGCAAGAAGAAGGGAGAAGAGCCTTGTGGCCGACCAAGAGAAAGAAGGGAGGAGAGGGAGAGAGCCTAGGCAAGAATACTTCGATTGATTTCCAAGCCTTGCCTTGGGTCCTTTATATAGTGGCCTCTCAACCGCCAAGTCACTTTTTTCTTATGGAATAAATTTTCTATGACTTATTCCATCATGCCAAGTTTTATCATATTTTAATTCATGATAAAAACCGACCAAGTCTCTTTTTTTCTTATGGAATAAATTTTCTTATCATGGTAAATCAATCCATGATTGATTTTATAAAATAAAATAAACCAATCCATAGTTCATTTTAATTTCCATGAAAAATAAACCAAACCTTGGTTTATTATATAAAAATTTATATCATCCATAATTTTATAAAACAAACCACACTTGGTTTATTTTATAAATTGAACTAAAAACTTGGTTCTCTCCCTTTGTTGTGGCAGGCCAAGCAAAGAGGATGGAGACCCTCTTTGGCCGGCCCATCCAAGCCACGCCCCAATGAGTTAAACTCATTTAATTCATCTATTAAGTCTTCAAAAGACTTAGCGATTTTACCCTTCCGATGCGTCTCTGAAAAATTCAGATTCGACTTATCGTTTGGCTCAACCAAACCTAATCTCTCTTGATTGGAAAATCCAATTTTCAACTCGTTTTAAATACCTCGGATTACTCGTAGTGCGTGTGACTAAATAGGCTTTCGATTTATGTTGGTCGTCTATAATTAATCAATTATAGAACGATCATGAGTGACACCTAGTAGTACATCATGATCCCTAATTAATCGAAAGATCAACGGTTGATCTCAGAAACAATTCTGAAACCCTTCAGCAGCTATAATGAATCGTGCCCCATTCCCTTCACCATCTTATACCCACTTGGTTCAGGACATGGTATATGTGTGTCAGTCCCCACTAGGCTGACTACATCACACTTAGCCCAAGTAACGTTTTCTCGTCCTACGGATTCTAATTACTCTCATGTATTTAAGAGATTCATACTCTGAACATGTCATGCTCTGGCCAGAGGCTTCGAGTAACAATCCGACGATAGGCCTTGGGTATACATCTCCTCGCAAGGAGTGGTGAATCCTTTGTAGGCTGTTCAAACATCTTCGGGCACTTCGGCTTATACCCAATCATCCTGGGTCCACACCTCCTTGGAGATGCTTGCTTAAAATGTCAAAGTATAAGTCTCCATGACCAAGATGACTTGAACACCGCAAGTCAAAGTAACATCGCACTTAAGCTGCAGTAAGAACTTCATTGACATATCTATATAAAGACTACCATATGAAGTTTTACAGCCTATCACTCCAATGAACTAGTTCCCTTAACTAGCATTCATGTTTATCTCCGGACATCCCAATGTCACTAGCCAGTGAGAATCAGCTGATTAGAGAATAACCCATGCTAGTCTCAACATAATTGATAGTGTCCGTATTTATCAATTCATCGACTAGGCACAATTTCAATACTTCACAATTGCACATGTAGAGATAATCACTAG
Organism: Boesenbergia rotunda; assembly: GCA_024364735.1. Taxonomy (NCBI): domain Eukaryota; kingdom Viridiplantae; phylum Streptophyta; class Magnoliopsida; order Zingiberales; family Zingiberaceae; genus Boesenbergia; species Boesenbergia rotunda. The sequence goes on from JAGFNQ010004687.1 coordinate 38,955, forward strand.
TTGTGAATTCATCACAAATTCTCTCATGCTGTGAATTGTATTGCGGACATTAAGTAAATGAGTTTAAGATCTCAATCAAATACATAAACATGTATACTCAAATAGTGAATATTCATTTATTAAAATAAATGATTACAATCATATGGCGATTGCCTTAGGACACTTTTCTCATATCACTAACAAGTCTGAATAGCTTATCATTAACCTAACCATTTCCATAAGTGTCCTATTGCTTCTTTCTGCAACTCCGTTCTGTTGGGGTGTGTGGGTGCAGTTAGCTGGGACTGGATCCCAGCTTCTGACAAGTAGCTCCTAAACTCCCCAGAGAGGTACTCGTCACCACGATCAGATCGTAGTGTCTTGATACTTTTACCTCAATGTTTCTCCACATCAGCCTTGGATTCTTTGAACTTGTCAAAGCATTCAAACTTGCGGCGCATCAGGTAAATGTACCCATACCTTGAATAATCATCAACAAAAGTGACGAAATATTCAAAACCTCCTTTTGCCTCGATTGATATAAGGTCACACACATCTGAATGAATCAGCTCTAACACTTCTTTGGCCCTATACCCCTTAGCCTTAAAAGGTCTCTTGGTCATCTTCCCTTCCAAGCAGGACTCACAGGTAGGGAGATCCTCCACCACCAATGAACATTAGGGCCCATCAGCTATCAACCTTGAATCCTACTAAGGTTAATATGACCAAGTCTAAGGTGCCAAAGATAAGTCTGATTCATCTTAGAAGGCTCCTTTCTCTTATTTAAGTTAGACGATGAGCTATTTACTTCAGTAAGCATCGTGGGAGGTTTAGGTTCTAGAGTGTACAGATTGCCTACCAACATACCCGAACAGATAATCTCCTTGTTTCTCTTAATAACAACTTTATTATTAAAAGTAACAGAATATCCATCCATAAACAATTTAGAAACTGAAATTAAATTCTTTCTAAATGATGGTACATAAAGGAAATCTCTCAGAACTAACACTTTATTTCTCTCAAATGATAAATGAAAGACTCCCACTGCTACTGCTGCTACCCTTGTAGCAATTCCCATGTACACCATTATTTCTTCATTCGCCAGCCGTCGGGTTTCCTGGAACCCCTACATAGTATTGCAGACATGGTCAGTGGCTCCTATATCTACACACCAGGTACTGGTAGATAGCACCGCTAAACATGTTTCAATGACTAGGACTGAAGAAATATCTTTGCTTTTACGACGGGACAGTCCGCCTTCCAGTGCCCTATTTCTTTGCATGTGAAGCACCTGCCCTTTGGCTTCTTCACACTAGTCCGGGGTCCTTGCGAAGCACCTGCCTTCTTGAACCCTCCTCGTTTCTTCTTCATCCTGCCTTTCGGCTCAGAAGTAGAAACCTTTTGGGTTACCAAGGCATGTGTGTTCTTTTGAAAAAGTGCCTCCGCTGCCTGGAGTTCTCCTAGCAGTTCTCCCAACATATAATTCTTCTTATTTATATTATAGTTGAGGTTAAACTGCTCAAAACTCTTTGGTAGAGACTGGAGTATGATATCGACCTGGGATTCCCCGTCGATTTCAGCTCCAAGAACCTCAATATGATTGAGATGAGCCATCATCTTTAGGACATGCTCCCTAACGGGTGTCCCTTCAACCATAGTGGTTGACATCAGACTTTTCATCGCACTCTGCCTGGCAGCTCAACCTTGGTGCCGGAAGACGTCTTTAAGGTTCAGCATCATGTCACTGGCAGTGAGCATGGCCTGATGTTGATGTTCCAGCACATTTGACATCGATGCCAAAATGGAACACCGCGTCATCTCATCTGCCTTTTTCCACTTCCTATAACGCTCCTTCACCTCTTCACCAGAGTCTTCTCTAGGCTTTTCTGGACATTCTTCGAAGAGTACGAATTTGTACTCCTCAGCAGTGAGGATAATGTCTAGGTTCCTCTTCCAGTCAATATAATTAGGGCCAGTAAGTTTATTGTCCTTAAGAATGGTTGCAAGTGGAGTAAAAGTCATTTATGAAAAACCTAAGAATCACAACATACACTACTTTAGAAATCGAAAACAAATTGATTCCTCAAATAATTAATTTTCGAATTTCACCAAAACCCCTGTACACCGAGAAATTCGCATGCCACGATAGTGTGGACGTATACGAATCCCTACATTCGTCAGAAGAGGTTTTACCCATTGATCTTACCATCTTGTCAACCTAACTTTTTGACAAATAAGATCAACAGTTGGTTTCCATCAGCTCTGCAAATAACAGCAGTGACTCCGATGGAGAGGATACTGTTATTTGCATCTAAGTGTGCACCACTACACGACACAAAGGAAAATTATTTCTGATTACGTGCCTTCCGATGGGGAAATCCACACACTCTTCAATAATTTTCTACAGTCTTTTTCGACCCAGTGATCCGCAGAACAAGTCCATCCGATGGGGAGTAAGGCACTCAGAGCCGACGCGCAGACTTGTTCACATCACTTATCGAATTGTAATGGATGCCGTGGGACCCTTAGGGTCCCTCTCCCACTTAGTAATTTATCTCGAGGAATTTTCTAGCACTACCACACAACCAAGAATAGAACCAACATCATGAAATCAATCACAGTGAAAAATGCTAGATTTTCCAACTTTCATGGCCCCTTGGTCTCTCTTGTGCCTCCAGTCGTGCTGTCATTTCGTCCACTCCTCCCTTCGTTTTGCGCATGCTACCTTGAGGGTTCTTCGGGCCGAAATGAAGAGTTAATTATTTACATCATTGATCCTATACTCCACACGGGAGTGTACATGAATTCTAGATCAACTGTAAAATAAAAAACTCGGCTAAACATGTGCCGTATTTAATTACAAAATTAAATACCTAGCCTGTCAACCCCGAGGATTAAATTATTACATAAATTGCACATAATCACACAAACATTATTTTGGGCCATGAAGTTGGAATCTTGTGCCTGCATCACAGAGTTAGCCTACACACATCCACGCATCAACAAAATAATATTGTATGAAAAATTGTAAAAATAACCAATCCTAAACACACAAAGCCGGAAACCTCAGCTCTGATACCAATTGTTGGTTATTCCTTGGCGGGTTTCCTAACGAATACTTAGTCGATCTGAGAAACCTCTCCACGCCTACGGATTAAAATTTTTAACCCGAATGGAGAGCCGTTTCCCATAAACCATCTCGTGTCGTATCGAACAATCCAAATCACAACTCAGCCAATTACCAAAATCGGCTTCGTGATTTGCTCGACCGTTCGACCGTGGAAAAGGCGATGAGTTGATCGGCGGCTTTTGTGTTCATGGTCGGGGTCCAGTTAAGAATTCATTAAATATATTTTGCAAGCAAAACATGAAATTCTTACACATAAAATGACGAGACATATCCACACAACACATGCACAGCATAAGGATATACAAAGGAGCTTATGGAAAGTTATACCTCTCCGATCACCTCGCGGTCTTCTAGCTTATGACCGTCCCTTCGCGGACGTCGTGTGGGCGATGATCTACCTATTAGTAGCAGCCCTAGAGCCAATTATGTGATGATTGACTAGGGGCATTTTGTATCATATTCTATTATTAATAAAGGCATGTTTGGCTATTATACTTACTTTGTATTCTGTGCCGAATGACTAAGTATAATAATGTCCTTGTGTAGTAGGTTCATATCTACATTATATCGATTGGTTGAATCGATAGTGAGATAATGTAAAGAACACTACACTAAATTATTCCTAGTCAACCATCAATTATTCAGGGACAATATTGATGCATGGAGACTGGCATGTAGGTCAACTGATGACTTGAGCTCACAAGTCATGGATATGTGATATCAAGTTAACACATGGGTATACATTGGAGAATGTGTACTGAATGACCCGCCATGAGAATGTTTTATAGATTATCATATGAGTGTCATAGACTTTCTCATATGACTATTGGTATGAATAGTCCTTAGACCTGAAGTCACTACGGTTCCCTACATAAGGAGTTATGTACTTTGGTATCATCAAACGTCACCCGTAACAGGGTGGACTATAAAGGCGATCACTGGGTATGTAATGAATTATACGGAGGGATGTGAGTGATGTAGATGGGATCTATCCCTCCCATATGACGGGAGTGATATCTATGGGCCCCTTGATCGAGTAGGACTACTGAAACGCATGACCATGCTCAAATGAGTCAATATGAGATATTGAGCTCATTTGTTTGAGTGAGTCTACTCGGGGATCAAGAAACACAAGATTGATTGAGGATGACATGGTCTATGCCTCATTGGTCAATCTAGATATCAAGGATAGAAGGACAAGGTCATACATTAACATAGTCACGGAGGTTTAGTCGGATCTCGACTTTTCTTGTTACTTGGGTAGCAATGATGCATTGCTAGATGCCGCTCATTGCTTATGTGTCTAAAGTGTTTAGGCGCATTGCCAACGTCACGAGAACCTATTGGGTCACACACAAAGGACACAATGCTTCGGGAAAGTTGATCGGCAAATCTGAGCCCGAGTTGGGAACTCGAGAGATATGAGCTCGAGTTGGGAACTCGGGAGACCTGAGCCCGAGTTGGGAACTCGGGAGGTCAGTTCGGAGGACTCGAGTTGGGAACTCGAGATCGACCGAGTCGGAGCTTGGCGGACCGAGTCGGTGCTCGACGGACCATGTCGGAGCTCGGCAGACCGAGTCGGAGCTCGACGGACCGAGTCGGAGCTCAGCGGACCAAGTCGGAGCTCGGCGGACCGAGTCTGAGCTCGGCAGACCGAGTCGGAGATCGGTGGACCGAGTCAGAACTCGACGGACTGGGTCGACGCTCGACAGACTGGGTCAGAGCTCCGCAGACTGGGTCGGGAGCTCGCCACTCGGGAGACTTGGTCGGGAGACCGAGTCGGAAGCCCGAGAGGCCCGGTCGGAGTTGCATGAAGGAAAGAGAAAAGTCTCTCTTCATTGGATGAAAAGATTCTTTTCTTACATGAGAAATGATAAATAGCCACATAAAAAGATGTGCTCTTTATTGGGAAGCCAAAGAGACACAAACCTCTTCATATTCATGGGATGATTATAAAAGAGGGCCTTGTGACATTGGATGGGGGCTTCTTCTTGCCTTAGCTTCTCCCCTTCCCTTCTTCTCTTCTTCCTCTCCTCCACTCTTGGCCGAAACCTTACTGTAAGGTTCTTGGTGTTTTCGAGCTATCTCAAGTTGCTAGCACAACTAAGGTAGTTCTCCCAAAGTTGAGAGATTGTGTCCGTGTGGATACGAATAGAGGCACGGACGCTTGAACGTGCAAGAGATCCGGCATATCTTGGACGAGAGGACAATTGTGATGTCCCGCTATCGAACATTGGGTGAGACTTAACTAAGTCACCTCAATTGGATTGCGAAACTTAGAGGCATATCCCAAAAGTTGGGAAAATTGGGTAAGAGAACAAATTATACTAAGTCTTGGGCGATTAGCCAAAGCTAACTCAAGATGATGTGTAATGACATAGATCTTGACCCTTTTCAAGAGTTGCATACGATGTAATTGGTAAAATGTTACCGACCGAATTGTGCCTAGTCTTGGGCGATTAGCCAAAGCTGACTCAAGATGAAGTATAATTTGGATCTTGTCCCACGTAAATGTAGTCGCCCTTTGGTTTGGAGCTAGTAGTGTGGACAAAATGAGTTTGCCTACATCCATGACTAGCCCCTACAAAAGCTCTACAATTTAGTGGGAGCATCATTTAATTAAAGGTCTAATTAAATGATCTAGATATGATACTTATCTCTGCATGTTGTATTGTTGTAGATCACCATGTCGTCTAATACGTCGAATACTCTCTCTCTGCGATCTGTCCTTGAGAAGGACAAGCTCAACGAAGTAAATTTCCTGGACTGGTACAGAAATTTGAGGATAGTCCTCAAACAAGAAAGAAAACTGTAGGTCCTAGAGCAACCCCTTCCGGAAGCACCTGGCGCTACCGCCACCCGTGCCGAAAAGGATGCTTACAAGAAGCATCAGGATGATGCATTGGATGTATTATGCCTTATGCTTGCCACCATGAACTCTGAGCTTCAGAAGCAACATGAGAACATGAATGCACATGATATGGTTGAGCATCTGAAGCAACTATATCAAAGGCAAGCTAGGCACGAGCGGTTTGAGGTGTCCAAAGCCCTATTTGCATGCAGGATGCAAGAGGGAACTCCTGTAGGGACTCACGTACTCAAGATGATTGGGTATGTGGAGAACCTTGAAAGACTAGGATTCCCACTGGGCCAAGAATTGGCAACAGACCTTATCCTGCAATCGTTGCCGGAGGGTTATAATCAATTTGTCATGAACTACAACATGAATGAAATTGATAAGCCTTTACCTGAGATGCTCATCATGTTGAGAACTGCTGAGCCCAATCTCAAGAAAGCCAAGACCAGTAATGTACTGATGGTTAACAAAGGCAAAGGCAAATGGAAGTCTAAAGGAAAGGGTAAGACCCAAGCCAAAGGCAAGGCCAATTCTACTGCATCCAAGGCCAAAGGAAAGGTGCCTAAGGAAGGGACCTGCTTCCATTGTGGTGAGACCGGACATTGGAAGAGGAATTGCAAAATCTACCTAGAGGAAGCAAAGAAGAAAAGAAGTGAGACTTCTGCCTTAAGTATTTTTGTTATAAAAGTCAATCTATCTATCTCTTGTTCTTGGGTATTAGATACCGGATGTGCTTCTCACATTTGTACTAATGTGCAGGGCCTTCAAAGAGCTAGATCATTGACCAAGGGCGAGGTGGACCTACGAGTAGGCAACGGAGCAAGAGTTGCTGCTATTGCTGTAGGAACATATTCCTTGTCCTTACCCACAGGGCTTATCCTAGAACTAGAAGAGTGCTTTTATGTACCTGCATTAACTAAGAACATTATTTCAGTATCTTGTTTGGACAAGAAAGGGTTTTCATTTACCATAAAGAACAAATGTTGTTCTATCATGCTAAATGATACGTTCTATTGTAATGCACCATTGATGAATGGACTCTATGTTCTAGATCTAGAAAACCCAACCTATAACATAAATACCAAACAGTTCAAACCAAATGATTTGAACCAAACATATTGATAGATACCATTTTGTTGATTATTTGAGTTGCTAAAATCCATATTTGACCTATGTTTTTATTGCTTAATTGTGAATTTACCCTAGGTTTTAGAATTTCCTCTTATTTTGGACTTAATTGCAAAATTACACATATTTGGATTATTTGGCCACTAATTTTCTGATATATTTTTGTAGGCATTAAAGGATCCTGGACCTAGGGCATACTGGGTCAAACTTGAGTCGGAAGTGACCCGGATCGAGTTATCAAGCTTACGATTAATCCGGGCCGTCCGATTCAAGAACGGCTAGATCTGAGCCATCCAGGACCATCTGGAGCAATCCGAGCTAGGGTTAGGGTTGATCAAGCATTCTGATCATGATCTGAAAGTTTCATCCCAATCAGAGCTAAATCAACCATTGGATCAAGCTTGGAGAGCTCTAGATCGTCCGTTCAAAGATTAAGTTGATCTGGACCATCCGTTGCACATCTGGAGGATCCGAGCTACCATGAGGCAGATCCTGACCCCTGATCAACATCCTCAAAGTTTGGGTCAGATCAGATGAAGATCAGCCGTTGGATTCACCAAATCAATCTGGGCCGTCCATTATTAAGTATTTAATCAAAACGCTCCCTGCTTCAGCCTTCATCGCGTCTTCGCCGCTACATGTTTCCTTTCGAGTTTTCATCGTGTTCTTCAGCTTTTTCATCCAATCGAAGGCGTGATCCCTCAATCCATCATCAAAGCAAGGCTAGGTTAGTGAAGAGAATCTCAGCGAGGTTTCAGATTTGATTTTTGCTCAATAGCAAGTTGCGCGAGGTCTCGGCAGTTTGCTATCCGATTCAGCGAGCTCAGCTGTCTCCATCGCCATTACATCCGAGCTATCCAGAGGGGTTCCCTGGATGGTCTCGGTCGTTCCCTAATTCCAATTTGCAAGCCACAACAGCGAGATTGAAGAATTCGGAAGCAAATTTCATCTTGAGCAGGAATTATTTGATTCGGTACAGAGATAGCTTCCACTGATTTGTTGAGCTTGCGGGTCCGAAGTCACTCTTGATTGACGACCAAGGAGCTCTGAGTTGGAGAAGGGTTGAGGAGTAGCTTAGATCCTTAATTTCCAAGTTTTGTAGCTGTAATTGATTTCTGCACATGTTCTATTTTGCAGTTTCTTATCAGCAACTTAGTTCTAAGTTCTGAATTGTTTAGCTTAATTAGGATTTTAATCTTCGAGTTCAGTAAGTTAGGAAGTTGTTTAGTGATAGATTGAATTAATTTCAGTTTAATTATAGCTTAAATTGTTGCGTGCCAAATTCCCAGCTTGCGTGCCATTCAATTCAGCATTTCACAATGTGTTTCTCCTGTAGTTTGTTTAATTTCTCAGTCTAGTTAGTTAAGTCAATTGTTAGTAAGTAGTTAGACTTCATCTCAGCTTGTTTCCGGCTTAAATTTCTGAGTATAAACTCCATTGCTTGCGTGCCAAATACATAGTTCGTGCCATTCTAGGCCTGAACCTCCTGCAAATTTCTGAATTGTATCAGAGCTGCTTTTTGCCAAATTGTCTCTTCATTTTCATTGTGTTAATTCCTGCCTTCGAGTCCTATATATGTTTGCTTAGTTGACATAGACTTTGGTTTGATTTTCGGCAATTCAGTCCTTGTTTTAGCTCAGCAAGCATCACATTTCTGAAAGTCTGATTTCATTACTGCATTTGCCTTATTTCTGCATGTTTTTTCCCTGTTTCGGTTTGTGTCTTAAATGAACTAGTTTAGGGCTGGTTTTCCTCATTCATTACTGCCAAGTTTTTCATTGATAGTTTGCTTGCCAAATTGCATTCGGTCAGCTGAAATTCTGAATTGCTAGAAGTAGTTTAGGTACAAAAATTCAGATTTTGGCACAAAAAAATTTCAGGTTGTGTGCCAACTGCCTTGGATCCAATTGCATCCAAATTTAGCTTGCTTTTGTGGCATATGATTGTGTTTGGAATCAATAAGCTTGCACACACTAATATCTAAATTTTGTTAGCAGTGGTTGGGTTCCAAAAACACTTTAGCTAGTTGCGTTGCATTTGTTTCGTTGAGTTCTAATTTTGCATGCTATTAATTGTGTTAAGTTTGTTATTTCCGAAAACTCCCATCACTGCCTTTACTTCATTGCATAGCATTTCATTTTGTGTTTGAAATCAGAAAACAGTTGCCAAAAACTTTGTAAGTGCTTTGATTAGGTTTTCCATTGGTTGAGTTGGTTGTTACCATCCTTTTGTGTAGTTTATTAGCTAAGTCTTCTATTTTCATTGCAATTTCAATTTCGATTGGTATCCAAACCAAATTTATTTCTTGAAACCCAAAACATAAATGACACATAAACCAAGTTCGAATCAAACACAACAACTAGCCCCGAGAAAAATACGACCTGTGGCCCCTTTACTACCTTTACATTTTGATTGCAAAAAGGGTTTCCAGCATTTTTATAAATTCTAAATTTGAGGCCCACATTCGTGATAGTCTATTTTGGGCCGTCAAATTTTTGGCGCCGTTGCCGGGGAAGCAACTAGTTGATTTGTTTGATTTTTGCTTGTATGCTTTTGGACATATCATTGGGTTCTATTTTATTTTGCTTTATCTTTTGTATACGGGTACTGCCATTTTTCTTGTTTGTTTTGTGACAGGGCTGCAGGTTCAAAATGTTTTCATCTACTTACCTGCAGCCGTGTCCACAGTTTCAGCAGAACCAACCATTTAATCAGTCAACAAATCAGTTTTTTCAGCCTTTCCAAAATTTTCAGCAAAATCAACCAAATTTCCAGCCACAAATTTAGATTGGGCAGCCACAATTCCAGGGTTTTGAGCAACCATTTCAGCAATCACATTCGAATTTTCAGCATCCCAATCAGTTTTTTCAGCCACCATTACAACAATTTCAGCAACCACAAAATTTCCAGCAGCCTTTTGAAAGTTTTCAGCCCCAAAATAATCAATTTCAGCTTCCACCTCAGCCATGGCAGCAAGAATTTCAACCTATACAGAAATTTTCAACAACCTCTTCAATATTCACAGCCATACGAGCTGAATTTTCAGCAACAAAACCAGAATTTCCAGCCCACGCAATCTCAATTTTTACCACCACAATTTCAACCTCAGATCCAAGATTTCCAGGGCTACCATTCTCAGCAAGTTCAACCATCCTTTAAACCACAATTTCAATATTTTCAGCAAGATTTCCAGTTTCAAGGACAGAATTTTCAGCAAGACACTCAGAATTTTCAGCCCCTCCCATTTCAGCAGTTTAATCAAGGAGGCTTTGATGATCCTGATTGGGATGAGGCTCTACACTAAAGGATGATGGAGATGTGTCAACAAATCCTACAACAACAGCAAAGTTTTCAAGAACAACAACAACAATGGTTTCAAAACATGCAAGATCGATTTAATCAGATAAAAGCCCAAAGATTAGAACAATTAGCTTCTCAAGCTGCTTTTAATTATGAGAGCCCCGGAGTTGGTTTTTTATCAGTTCAAGGTGACCCTAGTGCATGGCCAAGTCCTTCTTCAAGTGATCTTAGAATTTTGGTAGAAGAAGAAGAAGACGAAATCATAAAAATCTGGGCACCTACAGCATGCATTCCTCCGGAGACTCCTATTCAAAATCCAATTCCAAATTTTTCAGCTCTAGAAGAAGAAACTGAAGCTCCACAGGACCATTCTAGACTTTTATTTTCTGATGATAGTATTATTGATGGTCCTAATTTTTCTAATGTTGTTGTTGCAGATATTACAGGAGAAGCATACAGAGGAGATGATTCCACAGGTGTAGGGGATTGCACTAAGCCCCAGGGACCACCACAATTTACTGGTACATTAGAAGATTCAGAAGATGAACCAGAAAGTGTAGGGACTTGCATGGTGGAAGCAAGCACCCAAGGATCACCTATTCCAGTTGAATGTCCACCAGAGAGTGAGGCTGAAGAGGAGCATGTACTTGATCAGGAGGAAGCCATGGATACATCTACTCTTGTAGAACCTCCAGGTATTCTCCAGCACGCTCAGGTAAGTATTTCTCCTCTTTGTTCAGAAAAATTCAAAAAGGTACCTAGTGATGACTTTATTGATTCTGATGAATTTATTGATATACCTTGTGTAGAAATTGTTTGTGAAAATCCAATAGAGGTACCAAAAATTGATTTCATTGGTCATAATGAATTACTTGATACATCTCTTGATATGGATTGCGAAATAATTTTAGAGGCACCTATAATTGATGGTGTTTGTTATGATGAATATCTTGATACATCTTTTATGGATATGGATCGTGAAACATTTTTAGAAGTGCCTGAAATTGATGTTATTTATTTTGATGAATCTCTTGCTATATCTTATGCTGAGGTTGAATGTGAAAAACTTATGGAGATATCTGATATTGATTTTATTGGCTGTGATACATTGCTTGATACATCCTTGATGGAAAATAATTGTGAAATTTCTATTGATGTGCCAGAAATTGATTTCTTTATTTGTGATGAGTATCTGGATGCAAATTTTGTAGGAAATAATTTTGAAATTTTCATTGAGGTACCAGAATTTGATTTAATTGGACATGATGCAGTTTTGGATTCATTTCATGCAGAGACTAAATTTATATCATTTCTTTCTGACCCTGAACGCTTGAGAGAGGTATTACATTGTTTTGCAGGGTCCAGAAGACTTCAGGAGTGGGTGCTCCAACTGAACAGACTCCAGCGCCCTGGAAGGACTTCTGAAAGGCATCAAGAAGGAGGAGAAGATCTTACTTTAATCCATAGCCCTCCATTCCTTCCATGGATTTTGAACCTGAATCGCCTTAGGCCACCAGAGAAATTTTTTGTGAAGTTCAAGTGTGGGGGAGTCCTGCTTCTCCCAGCCACCCAGACTCCTCCACTACCACGATGGAGGTTGCTTCTGGATAGACTCCGTCCACCAGAAATAAAGGGGAGATCTTTCTTGCTTGTATTTTCTTTTATTGCATTTTTCATTTTCATGCTTTCTAGAAGTAGAATTTTCTTTTAAACTGAGTCCTTGTCAATAAATGCATGTTATTTCTTTTAGCACGTTTTCTCCATATTTAGGAATAAATGTATCCCTCTAGGTTATCTCCATAGCATTTTAGAATCTCTTGGAAAATAAATTAAATTTGGTTGTCAAAACTTAGGGATTGAATTCATGGATGAAATCTTGGATGCTTGAGTACTACTTTGTTTTAGATTCTTAATTGAGGAATTGAGATGAATTATTTTTGCCTAGTGAGATTAGCCTTATATTGTGATACACATATGTTATTGTGTTCTAGAACTTGCTTAGGTTCTTTCAAAACCATATTTCAATGATTGGATCACATCTATAGAGGCTAATCCATTTGTTTCCCTTTCCACATCAATTTTTAGCAATAATCATGTTTATTCCATTTTTCTTTACTTATTTCCTACTCTTACCCTCACTTTTCTATGGACTTGTTGTTCGAGATGTTTCTTAATGCTATTTTGCCCGAGACGGACAAAGATTTAAGTGTGGGGGAGTGACTAGTGTTTTGGAAAGATTTGGTATCAAAGAGGCAATTTATGTCGAAGAAAAAAAAATTCTGCATTTTCATGTGCCAAATTGAGTTGAGTTTGGTATCAAGATCAAGCAAGAAGAAGTAGTTAAGGAAGCAACAATTGAAGCATCTAGATTCTTGCTCAACATTTGAAGATCCAAGTGGCAATGAAAAAAAAATCTGCAAGTCCAAGTTCAAAATGGCACGCAAATTAAAATCTTATGTGTGAAAGTGAAGAGAAAAATTTTTTCTTTGTGAAGCTATTTTTGGTCAGCAATGTTTTGGACCGCAGCTGAGCCTTGCTAGGGAAATCAAGTGCAATCTGCTACAATCTAAATAGCAGCTGAAACAAGCTGAACTCCAGCTATTAAGTCTAAAATGAAGCTGAGAAAAAGTTGAATGGAGGCTGAATTGAAGCTTTTTGAAGCTGGGAACAATGCAGAAAATTTGTGCTAAGAGAACTCCACTTGCAAGCAGCTGAATTTGCAGCTAATAGAGGATGTTTCGGCCACTTTGTTAGAAAGGAAATTGTAGCTATTTTTGGTCAGTTTGTTTTGGAACTGCAGCTGAACAAATCTGAGCTGGACAGATCTGAAAATAACAGGAAAATCTGTGAGTTGAAGCTGTGTAGAATTTTCAGTGCCAAAGCAGAAATTTTTGTGCCAAAACAGATTTTTTTTTTTGTGCAGATTGGGAAGTGAAGTGTAGTTAGACTGATCTGGAATGGAATTGAATTGCAGCAGGAACAATCTGAATTTGCAGCAGAAACAATGGAATTGCAAAAGAAAAAAAAGGAGATGAAATGCAGTGAAAGAAGTGGCTGAAATTCAACATGCTGATTAGGATTTTCGAGTGAAACAATTCGAATTCTCCACCCAAGTTCTCTGATGATTTAAATCTGATCAGCAGTGCTCCAATAGAAGATTAAGAGCAAGAAAAAAAAAGAAAGAAAAACAGTTGAAAAAGAAAAAAATGAGAAGAGAGAAACAAAACTAAGGTGGCACACAAATGAAGACTTGACACTATAAAATCATTGAATGTTTTTCTCATCCGGATTTAAGCTTTATTTCATTTCATTTCTGACCTTGCTAAAGAGAAAGGAAAAGAGGAAAAATCAGGAAAGAAGAATGGAGAAAGAAATTTGGCACGCAAGGTGGAAATTGGCACAAAGGGACTAGTGAGGAATTTTCATTGAATTTTTGAAGGGCAAGGCAAAAGTTTACTCCACCACATTCTTATAACATTAGTGGACTGACAAGAGGGGCAAAGTTCATTGGAAACATCCTTGAGCACTCAAGTCCTCCACTCCATCAAATTTTCTATTTCCTTGGCTTTCACTTAAATTTCTTACCATTTTCTATGTTTTCATTTGTTTTTGTAGATGTGAATCCTAATCATGACTAATGGTGGAGAGTAGATAATAAGCAAGCCTATGGTAGTGCAAGAAGCATGTGTGTTTGAGTGAGCTCCACTTCCATCATCAAGTTAGAACTTAAGTAGAGAGCCACCAAATTTTTCCTTGAAAGGCTAGTGATTTAAATTCATCTCAATGATTCATGATGGATGAAAAGGCTAAGTTGTTGATTTAAGGACAAGATACTAATCCATAGAGTTTAGATTTTTGAGAATTAACAACCCTAGGTAATTTCTTTTCATTTGCTTCTAATTATGCTTTAGAAAACCAAAGGGATACATACTTAGTGGTTTCGCGAGACGCTCAAGGTTAAGTGTGGGGGAGTTGATAGATACCATTTGTTGATTATTTGAGTTGCTAAAATCCATGTTTGACCTATGTTTTTATTGCTTAATTGTGAATTTACCCTAGGTTTTAGAATTTCCTCTTATTTTGGACTTAATTGCAAAATTACACATATTTGGATTATTTGGCCACTAATTTTCTGATATATTTTTGTAGGCATTAAAGGATCCTGGACCTAGGGCATACTGGGTCAAACTTGAGTCGGAAGTGACCCGGATCGAGTTATCAAGCTTACGATTAATCCGGGCCGTCCGATTCAAGAACGGCTAGATCTGAGCCATCCGGGACCATCTGGAGCAATCCGAGCTAGGGTTAGGGTTGATCAAGCATTCTGATCATGATCTGAAAGTTTCATCCCAATCAGAGCTAAATCAACCATTGGATCAAGCTTGGAGAGCTCTAGATCGTCCGTTCAAAGATTAAGTTGATCTGGACCATCCGTTGCACATCTGGAGGATCCGAGCTACCATGAGGCAGATCCTGACCCCTGATCAACATCCTCAAAGTTTGGGTCAGATCAGATGAAGATCAGCCGTTGGATTCACCAAATCAATCTGGGCCGTCCATTATTAAGTATTTAATCAAAACGCTTCCCTGCTTCAGCCTTCATCGCGTCTTCGCCGCTACAGTGTTTCCTTTCGAGTTTTCATCGTGTTCTTCAGCTTTTTCATCCAATCGAAGGCGTGATCCCTCAATCCATCATCAAAGCAAGGGCTAGGTTAGTGAAGAGAATCTCAGCGAGGTTTCAGATTTGATTTTTGCTCAATAGCAAAGTTGCGCGAGGTCTCGGCAGTTTTGCTATCCGATTTCAGCGAGCTCAGCTGTGCTCCATCGCCATTACATCCGAGCTATCCAGAGGGGTTCCCTGGATGGTCTCGGTCGTTCCCTAATTCCAATTTGCAAGCCACAACAGCGAGATTGAAGAATTCGGAAGCAAATTTCAGCTTGAGCAGGAATTTATTTGATTCGGTAGCAGAGATAGCTTCTCACTGATTTGTTGAGCATGCGGGTCCGAAGTTCACTCTTGATTGATGACCAAGGAGCTCTTGAGTTGGAGAAGGGTTGAGGAGTAGCTTAGATCCTTAATTTCCAAGTTTTGTAGCTGTAATTGGATTTCTGCACATGTTCTATTTTTGCAGTTTCTTATCAGCAACTTAGTTCTAAGTTCTGAATTGTTTAGCTTAATTAGGATTTTAATCTTCGAGTTCAGTAAGTTAGGAAGTTGTTTAGTGATAGATTGAATTAAATTTCAGTTTAATTGTAGCTTAAATTGTTGCGTGCCAAATTCCCAGCTTGCGTGCCATTCAATTTCAGCATTTCTCAATGTGTTTCTCCTGTAGTTTGTTTTAATTTCTCAGTCTAGTTAGTTAAGTCAATTGTTAGTAAGTAGTTAGACTTCATCTCAGCTTGTTTCCGGCTTAAATTTCTGAGTATAAACTCCATTGCTTGCGTGCCAAATACATAGTTTGTGCCATTCTAGGCCTGAACCTCCTGCAAATTTCTGAATTGTATCAGAGCTGGCTTTTTGCCAAATTGTCTCTTCATTTTCATTGTGTTAATTCCTGCCTTCGAGTCCTATATATGTTTGCTTAGTTGACATAGACTTTGGTTTTGATTTTCGGCAATTCAGTCCTTGTTTTTAGCTCAGCAATCATCACATTTCTGAAAGTCTGATTTCATTACTGCATTTGCCTTATTTCTGCATGTTTTTTCCCTGTTTCGGTTTGTGTCTTAAATGAACTAGTTTAGGGCTGGTTTTCCTCATTCATTACTGCCAAGTTTTTCATTGATAGTTTGCTTGCCAAATTGCATTCGGTCAGCTGAAATTCTGAATTACTAGAAGTAGTTTAGGTACAAAAATTCAGATTTTGGCACAAAAAAATTTCAGGTTTTGTGCCAACTGCCTTGGATCCAATTGCATCCGAATTTAGCTTGCTTTTGTGGCATATGATTGTGTTTGGAATCAATAAGCTTGCACACACTAATATCTGAATTTTGTTAGCAGTGGTTGGGTTCCAAAAACACTTTAGCTAGTTGAGTTGCATTTGTTTCGTTGAGTTCTAATTTTGCATGCTATTAATTGTGTTAAGTGTTATTTCCGAAAACTCCCATCACTGCCTTTACTTCATTGCATAGCATTTCATTTTGTGTTTGAAATCAGAAAACAGTTGCCAAAAACTTTGTAAGTGCTTTGATTAGGTTTTCCATTGGTTGAGTTGGTTGTTACCATCCTTTTGTGTAGTTTATTAGCTAAGACTTCTATTTTCATTGCAATTTCAATTTTGATTGTATTCCAAAACCAAATTTATTTCTTTGAAACCCAAAACATAAACGACACATAAACCAAGTTCGAATCAAACACAACAACTAGTCCCCGAGAAAAATACGAACTGTGGCCCCTTTGCTATATTTACAGATTTTGATTGCAAAAAGAGTTTCCAGCATTCATTTATAAATTCTAAATTTGAGGCCCACATTCGTGACAGTCCATTTGGGCCCGTCACATATCTCTGGCATTGTCACTTAGGACATATAAATGAGAGTCGCATATCCCAGCTCCATATGGATGGATTACTGGACTCATTTGATTTTGAATCATATGAGACATGTGAATCTTGTCTTCTAGGCAAGATGAACAAGACTCCATTTAGTGGTCACGGCGAAAGACCGTCAGAGTTGTTAGGACTCATACATACTGATGTATGTGGCCCTTTCAATGTCCCAGCTAGAGGAGGCTATCAGTACTTCATCACATTCATTGATGATATCAGTAGATATGACTATGTGTATCTTATGAAACACAAGCCAGAATCCTTTAAAGAGTTCAAAGAGTTCAAGAGTAAGTACAAAACCAACTTGGCAAAAGCATTAAGATGCTTCGATCAGATCGAGGAGGTGAATACCTTAGCCAAGAGTTTCGTGACCATCTAGCAGAGTGTGGGATCATATCCCAACTCACTCCACCTGGAACACCACAGTGGAATGGAGTGTGCGAGCAGAGAAATCGTACTCTATTAGATATTGTACGATCGATGATGAGTCAGACAGATCTTCCTACTTCCTTCTGGGGATCGCTATAGAGACAGCTCTTTTCACACTTAACCGAGCTCCATCAAAGGCCGTCGAAAAGACACCATATATGATATGGACTGGGAAGAGTCCCACGATGTCTTTTATAAGGATTTGGGGTTGTGAGGCTTACGTTCGACGTCAAGTCTCAGATAAACTGGGACCCAAATCTGATAAGTGTTATTTTGTAGGATATCCCAAGGAAACAAAGGGATATTACTTTTACAATCCCACACTAGGCAAAGTGTTTGTCTCCAGAAATGACGTCTTTCTAAAAAAGGAGTTTATTTCTAGAAGAGTTAGTGGGAGTAAAGTCAATCTTGAAGAAGGTCAAGATACAGATAACACTGAGGCCTTAATGGAACTGAACAGGCACCACAAGATGTTGTGGATCATGAGGTTGTTGCACAAGAAGTTGTGGAATAACAAGCTGTTTAAGTAGACCAACCTCCTTGCAGATCTGATAGGATACGTCGTCAGCTTGAGAGATACTCTTTTCTCTTGTCTGACCATGATGACGTTACGCTCATTGAGTTGAATGAGCCCACATCCTATCAAGAAGTTGTGATGAGCCCAGATTCTGAGAAATGTGTTGGATCGAGAGAACCGATAGAGGGGGGGTGAATATCGGATAACGTTCAGATTTAAGATAGAGAATTTGCACAGCGGAAGATTAAAAGCAAAACACTCAAACACAGTTATTTTTACTTGGTTCGGAGCCTAGGTCGACTCCTACTCCAAGGCCCACGATCGTTGATCGTTTACTTTGGGCAATTCTATACGAGGCGCAAAAGCAGTTTACAAAGATTGATTACAGAATAAGTGCAGTAAATTAAAATTCAACTCTTCATTACCGAAGTCTGGAGTAGATGGTATTTTCGGAGCAGTTGGACGTTGTCGGCGCTTGTATCTCGAGTCAGGAGGTTTCTGGAGCAGAGCGCGGGAACGGAAGAGTGTGAGTGCGTTGGAAAACATTAATGTCCTGAAGCCTTGGTTCGAGGGCCTTTTTATAGGCCCTGGTGGCGCCCGGGACGTCGGGGGTGCCCCCTCACGTGTCAGCCGATCCGTCTTGGTCTTGGTCAGCTCTGATCCCTCAAAAATCGGGACCAAGCTTTGACGGGGGCGCCCTGATCGCTGGGGGCGCCCGGGTTGACCGGGTCAGCTCTCTTATCCGCTGGCTTCGAGGGGAGCTGCTTCGGTACTTGGCGCTGGGGGCGCCCGGGACGTTGGGGGCGCTCGGGAGCAGCGGGGGCGCCCGGGAGATGAGCTGTCGAAACCTACTTTGGTTATGTGTGTTTTGTGTTCACCTTGGGGGCGCCCGGGACACTCCGGGTACCCTGGTCAGCTGTTGCCTCACTCCTTTGAGTCTCTCTGAGCTGCAGACACTCGTTCCTTCGGTCCTGCATCCAGGGTTAGTCCAAAACACCATAAAGCAATAAGATATTAGTTTATACAGCCTTTAGCTGTCTTGGTTCTGACTTTGGGTCTCCAAAATGGAGCCCTAGGTCGAATCGACGCCTACTGTTCCCTCTCGACGGGGAACGCGTCCTCACCTACTCCTCTCGGGAGAATGTACCTGATGCCAACCGCTCCTTTGGTTGGACTTTTGCCTAGCGGTCTTTGCCAGGTCTTGGATACCGAGCTGTCCTTTGCCCGATGCCTAGCAGTCCTTCGCTAGGGCTTCAGTCCCAAGCTGTCCTTCGCCTGGTGCCTAGCAGTCCTTCGCTAGGGCTTTATACCCTGGCATTCCTTCGCCAGTGCCTAGTAGTCCTTCGCTAGGGCTTTGTACCCTGGCATTCCTTTGCCAGTGCCTAGCAGTCCTTCGCTAGGACTTTTTAACCTGCACACTAGAGTAACTTGTTAGATAACAAGTAAGACTTAACTTCTAAGCCCTGTTGCCATTATCAAAACTCAAGTTCGACTTGGGTGCTTTCTGCACCAACAATCTCTCCCTTTTTGATTTATGGCAACCCTGGTTCAAAAAGTTAAGTTTAATCAAAGCATAAAAATTACCGTTTGTTCCCTCCCCCTGGAAGGAGTCTCCCCCTAGATTTTTCAAAAATTCGTGGGGTTTTTGAGAATAGATTTTAAGTAAAAAACTTTAAGAAGAGTTTTGAAAACTTTAAGTTTTAAAGTATTGAACATTTTAATTTTAAGTACTAAGAGTTTGAAAGACTTCAGTTTTAAGTACTTAGGAAAATTTTGAAAATTTGAGAACTTAAGTACTTTAGTAAGTTTTGAAAAGCTTAAGTACTTAGTAAAATTTTGAAAATTTGAAAAAGCTTAAGTACTTAGTAAAATTTTGAAAATTTGAAACAACTTAAATACTTAGTAAAATTTTGAAAATTTGAGGACTTAAGTACTTAGTAAAGTTTTGAAATGCTTAAGTACTTAGTAAAATTTTGAAAATTTGAAAAAGCTTAAGTACTTAGTAAAATTTTGAAAATTTGACAACTTAAGTACTTAGTAAAATTTTGAAAATTTGAAAAAGCTTAAGTACTTAGTAAAATTTTAGTAAAATTTTGAAAATTTGAAAAAGCTTAAGTACTTAGTAAAATTTTGAAAACTTGTACTTTGAGAAACTAGGTACTTTTTGAATAAAGGATAGAGTAAAAGAATTTGAGCTTTGAGCTTGAAAATTTTTAAATTCTCTCCTTTCCTATCTCTCCCCCTTTGTCATATATCAAAAAACAGATAAATATAGCAGAAATTAAATTGCATAAAGGAAAAAAAAATTATAAAATATTTGCATGATTTTGCTGTACTGAACCCGTTCATGATAAGACTTAAACCAAATCAGTTAATTTTCTCTTGTAGGGACCTGTCTAACCCAATTAGCTACTTACTAACTGTTATAAATAGTAGTTTTTGCAAGGGTTAGTCAAGTTAAGTGTTTTTGTTCAAGTTAGATTTTCTAAACTTGACACTTAACTTGATTACTGTATAAGTTGTATTTAGTGCCCCAATTACTGCAGATGCACTGACTTAAAGCATCTTGAATTAAGGCAAAGACCTAAGCATCTCAACCCATTCTAGGTTATCAATCAAAAGTACCCTAAGGTGTTTGTGAGATGCTGGCTTCTAAATCTATAGGTGCATGCAGTTCTAGGGTTAGGGCCTAGGCTAAGTCCATTTGCGAAAAAGCCCTAGAATTGAAAGGGGGTAGTTTTGAAATAAAACTGAGTCAAGAAAAAAAATTTTAAAAACTGATTTTGAAATTAAGTAAAACAGTTTTTCAAATTCTTTTAGAAATTGATTTTTAAATTAAGTAAAGCAAAAAGAATCAAAAGTAGAGTTAATCTATTCTACAGAGCACAATTCTAACTGCCGATCAAATAGGATAGAACAAATACTCATTTCCATAAGTCAGCTAGTCAAATAGAACGACGAACACAGTCATACAAGACAGGCACAAGTCAACCCTACTGAGTAGGGGTACTCAAATAGTTACTAGTACAATGCTGAGCAAATCTAGGATGAGGGACGGGGATGATCAGAGGAGCCTGGCTACCAGGATCGAAATAGGGTCATCATCTCGTGATACTGTGCATCTCTGGCCTCCCTCTCAGCTCTAAGGGCACTCATGTAGTCGGTGTAGTAGCCTAGGTTTGTTGCTATTCCTTCATCGTGGTTCGCCTCCACTTCGTCTCGGAGACTCTGGACCTGTGTCTCCAAATGTGTCACTCGCTCATAAAGTGTCGGTGGAGCGGGCTCGTTTATATGTGCTCGGGCCGCTGCTGCTATATCCCCAACGTCCACTTCTACCTCCTCGTCTGAGTCGATCGGAGCCCCGGCCTGCTGTCGTCTCCAACTCAAAACCCCGGTGGCCGATACCTCTAGACCCGCTAACGAGAAGTTCCTAAATCCTATTTCATTAAAGTCGGTCATAGCGGTTATTTCACCCACGGTAATGTCACGACCGTGGTGATGAAGGAGAGAGGTGATGATGTGGCAGAATGGAGTGTGCACTCGTCCCTGGGTCGTAACACTGGACGCATGCAGAATACTATGAAACATGTGTAGTCCAATGTCAATGTCAAGGTGATGGACTAGGGCATACAGAAGGAAGGCATGAAAGGGTCGTATGATTCCGAGATCTCTAGTGGAGAGTGGTAAGATACAGCGGACCAGGACTCTGTACAGGGCATAGTCCTGTGCCTGAAGGTTAACGGCTTGGAATCGTCTATTTGCAGGGAGTCTAGCTTCCCTATAGAAGTAGGAGTGGATAGTGTCTAAGGTAATGTAAGTGTAGGGAGGATCAAATGGAGGATTCCTAGGTGGATAGCAGCAAAATGTGGACTGGGAGGGTCGCAGTCCAAGGAATCGGTTCAGCAAAGTAGGGGTGATAGACAGAGGTATCCCTTGAACAGTAGTGTAAAACATGAGATTATCTTGTCGAACTATGTTGTTGTAGAATTCTGCACATAAGGATTCATTAATGGTATGAGTGCAGAATACAAGATTATCTAATTGATAGAAGTTTATAATATTCATGGTTAAGGGGCATGATTGGGTAAAGAAATGTCTATGAAGATAGCTTGTTTTAATAGGCTTGTAAATGGTTTGAGCAAACTTATTACATAATTCTAGAGTAGCGAACCTAGGGTCAGGACTCGGTTCGGCACCGGGGTTGGCCAGGTTTGGTCGACGTCTTCTACGAGAAGGAATTTAAAAGAAGTATGAAGGTATTGCATTAAAATTAAAAATTAATCTAAATGCAATAAAAAATTATACCGGGCAGCTCGGGGAGGCATGGTTGAGGACGAGAGCTTGCAAGGTTTCTTGATCTTCTTGTAAGGAAGGAAGGGTGGAAGGAAGTTGGTTTTTGGTGTGGGGTGAGAAGGGGATTCGGATCCCTTTTATAGGCTTTACATTGGGGGCACCCGGGAGCTCCCGGGCGCCCTGGTCAGTGGTCTCTGCCATTGGCAGAGACTGGGGCTGGATGGGGGCGCCGCGTGGTTCCGGGCGCCCGGTCAGGATGTGTTTGCAGCTTTTGCTACATTGACTGTGATGGGGGCGCCCGCGTGGTTCCGGGCGCCCTGGTCAATGGTCAGAGGCAGCTTTTTGCCTCGAGAGAAAGAAAAAGCATGGGGGGGCGCCGAGGAGTCACGGGCGCCCGGGACTGTAGCGGAAAAGACAAGTTTTATGTCTTGTCATCGTTTGACCATGGTTTAGTTGGTTTGACCATGGTTTAATCGGTTTGACCGTGTTTTGAATTGCTTTGACTTGTGGTTTGACTATTTTGACCATGGTTTGACCATGTTGACCATGGTTTGACCATGACCTTAACTATAGGATCAGCATTTAAAGAATTTAGAATTGAGTCTTTAATCTTACTGTCTCACCCAATCTAGGGTTTTCAATCACGTTAGCCTTATAGGTTTTGTGAGACAGGTTTTGATAAGTAAAATTATTTTGAAAAATTGTTATTTATTTTGAAAGCATTAAATTAATTTTTGAAAACAATTAAGTTTATTTTGAAAGAGAATGTTTGAATCTATACTTAACTGAAAATTTGTGTTAGATTTGAATTTGACAAAAAGTAATTTGAATTTGAAATTCAAAAATTGGCTTCCAGGTCTTGGCTAGGCACTAGGCCTTCTTTGGCCAAGCCTTATTGGATCATCAACCCTTTCCTTGACAAAGCCGTTTAATGAAATTTCATTTTCAAAATTAATCTTTGAAAGGTTCTGGTCTAACTAATTTGGATTTTGGATCGGTAGCTTCGGCTAGTTTCACCAGTCTAAAGAGACCAAGTAAACTTGATCTTATTAGAATTGGTTTCCCTAACGTACTATCATCTCACCTCCACCCAATACTATGTTGTCAAGTTTCAGTTAAGTTTGTTTAGTCCTTATACTAACCATTCCTAAGTCTAAGCATGGTAAATTGCAGAAATTTAAATAAACAATCAATCAGGCAAATTGCAAGAATTAAATTCTATTTAACAATAAATATAGTTTTTAATTTGGCTCCCCTTGGACTAAAGCCACGGTAATGATTAGGCAAGATGTGAATCTTGTCCTTGGGGATCCAATACTGATTTGATCCAGTTGGTTTGTTCAGGTACAGTTTAGGTACCCATGCCTGAACTTTACTTCTGGACTGATTCAGTACAGCAAAGTAAGATCTTTGTCGGGATTTGGTTCTATAGCCAAGTCCGGATCGATTTAGAACGGACTTCTGTTTTCCAAGAATCATGTCAAGACACTTGGAACCAGAAGTGAATCGTTCTAAGGCAGCTCTAAGATCCTTAACCTGAGTTTTCAGGGAGGAGTTCTCTTTCTCAAGTTTTTCAACTTGAGTAGGAGTTCCTTCTTGAACTTTCTCGGTTAAGGATTTAGAGTCTGCTCCCTCTTTCAGGAGTTTTACTTCCTGTCGGAGGGATTCGACTCGGAGTTTGGCTTTCGCCAAATCTCGAGAAAGATACGAAATAAGTTCATTTAACTGACTTCTACTGAAACCACTTACCTTGATTTCGCCGTCTTCTGAAAAGGTTAGTCTGCCGTCGTCCTGTTCTGACTCTGACTCGGTCTCGACTTCTTCTGAGGCGGTGAGGGCTAGTAGATTTGACTGGGGTGCTTCTTCTTCTTCTTCTGAGGAAGATTCGTCCCAGGTTGCTTGGAGTGCTTTCTTTCTTCTTGTCTTCTTGGTTTCCTTTAGGTTTGGACACTCCATCTTGTAGTGGCCCTTCTTCTTGCACTCGCAGCAGGTCACGTTGGGCTTGTTTTTGTCATTTGTGGGTTCAGCTGGTTCGTCCTTTCTTCGGCTTGTTTTCCGTCTGTTGGTTTGGTTCTTCAATTCTTTATAGTAGCTTCGGGCCAGTCGGACCAGCTTAGGTCGATCTCCTTCTTCGTCTTCTGAGTCTGAGTCTGAGTTAGACTCGGGTTCAGGTTGTGGCTTCTTTTTGTTGACCTTCCAGTTTTTCCTGCAACAAAGGCAATCCCTTTCTCGGCCAAATTGCAGTTAGTTTGTTCATGCAGTTCTAATTCGGAAAATAATTCATCTAATTTTATTTTTGAAAGATCCCTTGAGACCTTGTATGCATCTACCATAGATGCCCACAAGGTGTTTCTAGGGAAAGCATTTAAAGCATACCTTATTAGGTCACGGTTTTCGACCTTGTGACCTATAGTGTGAAGACCGTTCATTAATTCTTGGATTCGTGCGTGAAGATGGGCTGTTGTTTCGTTGTCGGCCATCATGATGGTATATAATTTGTTCAGAAGCAGATCTCTCTTGCTGATCCGAGTGTCTGATGTTCCTTCGTGCAGCTCGATCAATTTTACCCATAGCTCCTTGGCAATGTTGAAGGGGCCCACCCGGTTTAGCTCCTCTTTTGTTAAGCCGCATTGGAGGGTTTGAGTCGCCTTTGCATCTGCTTCGATTCTTCGTTTTAGAGCGGTGTCCCACTCTGTGTAGCTTTGAGGAACTCCTTCAGCATTTTTGGGTATCTCCAGTCGGACTGGAAGATTATCCACATGTCCACCTGAGT
Source organism: Boesenbergia rotunda (assembly GCA_024364735.1). Lineage (NCBI taxonomy): Eukaryota > Viridiplantae > Streptophyta > Magnoliopsida > Zingiberales > Zingiberaceae > Boesenbergia > Boesenbergia rotunda. The sequence goes on from JAGFNQ010004687.1 coordinate 63,906, forward strand.
TTTCAGGTGGACCTCCATTCGACTTTTCCAGTAGGAAAAGTCTTCTCCACTGAAAAGTGGAGGTCTAGCGGTGCTGAATCCTTCTTACATGGCCATTTAATCTGAAAAAAAATAACTAACAAAAAAAAATTCCAAGACTTGGTCTTGGATTAGTAGTGCGGGATAAGGAGAATAAAATATCGAGGGGTGTTGCACCAACCTCGATTAACGAAAAAAGTTCGAACGAAAAATTTAGTAGAAATTCGAACGCGAAAAAGTAAATAAAAGAAATCCAAAAAATTTTCAAACGGGTGGTTGCACCAAATTTGAACTTCCTCGCTCTGATACCACTTGTTGGATCGAGAGAACCGATAGAGGGGGGGTGAATATCGGAAAACGTTCGGATTTAAGATAGAGAATTTGCACAGCGGAAGATTAAAAGTAAAACGCTCAAACACAGTTATTTTTACTTGGTTCGGAGCCTAGGTCGACTCCTACACCAAGGCCCACGATCGTTGATCGTTTACTTTGGGCAATTCTATATGAGGCGCAAAAGCAGTTTACAAAGATTGATTACAGAATAAGTGCAGTAAATTAAAATTCAACTCTTCTTTACCGACGTCCGGAGTAGATGGTATTTTCAGAGCAGTTGGACGTCGTCGGCGCTTGTATCTCGAGTCAGGTGGTTTCTGGAGTAGAGCGCGGGAACAGAAGAGCGTGAGTGCGTTGGAAAACTTCGATGTCCTGAAGCCTTGGTTTGAGGGCCTTTTTATAGGCCCTGGGGGCGCCCGGGACGTCGGGGGCGACCCCCCACGTGTCAGCCGATCCGCCTTGGTCTCGGTCAGCTCTGATCCCTCAAAAATCGGGATCAAGCTTTGACGGGGGCGCCCTGATCGCTGGGGGCGCCCGGGTTGACCGGGTCAGCTCTCTTATCCGCTGGCTTCGAGGTGAGTTGCTTCGGTACTTGGCGCTGGGGGTGCCCGGGAGCAGCGGGGGCGCCCGGGAGCATGGGGGCGCCCGGGAGATGAGCTGTCGAAGCCTGCTTTGGTTATGTGTGTTTTGTGTTCACCTTGGGGGCGCCCGGGACACTGCGGGCGCCCTGGTCAGCTGTTGCCTCACTCCTTTGAGGCTCTCTGAGCTGCAGACACTCGTTCCTTCGGTCCTGCATCCAGGGTTAGTCCAAAACACCATAAAGCAATAAGATGTTAGTTTATACAGCCTTTAGCTGTCTTGGTTCTGACTTTGGGTCTCCAAAATGGAGCCCTAGGTCGAACCGACGCCTACTATTCCCTCTCGACGGGGAACGCGTCCTCACCTACTCCTCTCGGAAGAATGTACCTGATGCCAACCGCTCCTTTGGTTGGACTTTTGCCTAGCGGTCCTTTGCCAGGTTCTGGATACCGAGCTGTCCTTCGCCCGATGCCTAGCAGTCCTTCGCTAGAGCTTCAGTCCCAAGCTGTCCTTCGCCTGGTGCCTAGCAGTCCTTCGCTAGGGCTTCGTACCCTGGCATTCCTTCGCCAGTGCCTAGCAGTCCTTCGCTAGGGCTTTGTACCCTGGCATTCCTTTGCTAATGGCTAGCAGTCCTTCGCTATGACTTTTTAACCTGCACACTAGAGTAACTTGTTAGATATAAAGTAAGACTTAACTTCTAAGCCCTGTTGCTATTATCAAAACTCAGGTTCGACTTGGGTGCTTTCTGCACCAACAAAATGGCTAGAAGCCATGAGGTCTGAAATGGAATCCATGTACACTAACCAAGTATGGACTTTGGTTGATCCACCTGATGGGATTAAACCCATTGGGTGTAAGTGGGTCTTTAGATGAAAGACTGACATGGATGGACTCATGCATACCTATAAAGGGCGATTGGTAGCTAAAGGTTTCAAGCAAATTCATGGTATCGACTATGATGAGACCTTTTCACCAGTTGCGATGCTTAAGTCTATTTGGATCATGCTTGCTATTGCAGCTTACCATGATTACGAGATCTGGTAGATGGATGTCAAAACCGCATTCCTAAATGGGAATCTACTCGAGGACGTGTACATGACACAACCTGAGGGTTTTGTAGATCCAGAGAATGCTGGAAAGGTTTGTAAGTTACAAAGGTCCATTTATGGGCTAAAGCAAGCATCTCGAAGCTGGAATCTTCGATTCGATGATGCAATCAAAGCGTTTGGTTTCATCAAGAATGAAGATGAATCCTGTGTCTACAAGAGGGTTAGTGGGAGCACAGTTATCTTCCTGATCTTGTATGTAGATGACATACTCCTCATTGGGAATGATATCCCTTCCCTACAGTCTGTAAAGACATGGCTCGGGAATTGTTTCTCAATGAAAGACTTAGGTGAAGCAGCCTATACCCTAGGCATCATGATCTATAGAGATAGATCTAAAAGATTGCTTGGCTTAAGTCAGAGTACATATATTGACAAGGTGCTTAATCGTTTTTCCATGCAGAATTCCAAGAAGGGATTTCTGCCAATGTCACATGGTGTGAGTCTTTCGAAGACTCAATGTCCCTCTTCTAAGGAGGAGAGAGACCGTATGGATCAGATCCCTTATGCATCCGCTAAAGGGTCTATCTGTTGGTGCAGACAGCACCCAAGTCTAACCTGTGTTTTGATAATGGCAAAAGGGTTCAAAAGTTAAGATGTTATGTTTATCTAACATGCTACGGCTGTATAAACAGCTAAGGCTGTATAAACCTAATACTTTATTGCTTTATGTTGTTTTGGACTAACCCTGGATGTAGGACCGAAGGAACGTGTTTCTGCAGCTCAGAATGCCCAAAGGAGAGAGGCAAGTAGCTGAGTAGGGCGCCCCCAATGTCCCGGGCGCCCCCAAGGCCAATACAAAACAAGTTAAGCAAAGAAGTGCTTCGGTAGCTCACTGGGCGGGGCTCCCCCGTGCTCCCGGGCGCCCCCATGCTCCCGGGCGCCTCGGATGCTCAGGGTGCCCCGGGCTCAAGCTAACGAAGTGGATCAACTCAAGCTAGCGAGAAGCCAGCAGATCGAGTTAACCCGGGCGCCCCTAGCGTCCCGGGCGCCCCCTGTCAAACCTCACCCCGATCCTGGAGGGATAACGGTTGACCGAGAGTTGTTTGGATCGATTGACACGTGGGGGGGGGGGGGCGCCCCCAACGTTCCGGGCGCCGCAGGAGGCTATAAATAGCCCCTCGACCCCAAGGTTTCAATCAACACTTCTTCCAACGCCAATACGCTCTTCTACTCAAGCGCTCTGCTCCGGAAACCTTCCAACTCGAGATACAAGCGCCGACGACGTCCCTCTGCTCCTAAGTACAATCCACACCGAACGTCGGTAACGAAGAGTCAATTTTTAATTGTATTCTTATTGCACTTACTACTATACAACTGTTTGTATGATTTTGCGCGATTATAGTATTGCCCGCAGTAAACGGTCAACGACCGTGGGCCTTGGAGTAGGAGCCGACCGCGACTCCGAACCAAGTAAAATCTTGGTGTCTGTGTGTTGTGTTTTAATTTCTCCGCTGCGTATTCTCTTTTTCAATCCGAAAACGATTAACAATATTCACCCCCCCTCTATCGTTTCTCTCGATCCAACAAGTGGTATCAGAGCGGGGAAGCTCAAATTTGGTGCAACCACCAATTTGAGAATTTTTCTGATTTTTACGAAATCTTTTTAATTTTTTTTTGTTCGAAATTTTTCTCATTAATCGAGGTTGGTGCAACACCCCCCGACAAATATTTTTCTTTTACTTCCCGTACTACTAATCCAAGACGAAGTCTTGGGATATCTCTTTCCCTTTTCTTTTAGTTTCAGATAAATGGCCATGCAAGAGGGCTTCAGCACCGCAAGACCGCCGCTCTTTAGTGGGGAGGACTTCTCCTACTGGAGGAGCAGAATGGAGGTCCACCTGAAAACTCAGGTGGACTTGTGGATAATCATCCAGTCCGGACTGGAGATACCAAGAAATGCCGACGGAGTACAACAACCCTACACTGAATGGGACGCTGCACTAAAAAAAAAAATTGAAGCTGATGCCAAAGCGACCCAAACCCTCCAATGCGACTTAACAAAAGAGGAGCTGAACCGGGTGGGTCCATTCAACAGCGCCAAAGAACTCTTGGGTAAGCTGATCGAACTACATGAAGGAACCTCCGACACCCGAATCAGTAAAAGGGATCTTCTCCTGAACAAGCTGTACACGATCAAGATAAACAACAACGAAACAGCAGCTCAGCTCCATGCCAAAATTCAGGAGCTGATGAACGGTCTACACACCATTGGTCACAAGGTAGAAAACTGTGACCTAATAAGGTATGCCCTTAACGCTTTCCCAAGAAACACCTTGTGGGCATCTATGGTAGATGCTTACAAAGTTTCTAGGGATCTTTCCAAAATCAAGTTAGATGAACTTTTTTCTAAACTCGAATTACATGAGCAAACTAACTGCAATATGGCCGAGAAAGGTATTGCCTTTGTTGCAGGTAAAGCTGGAAAGACAATCAAGAATAAGCCTCAACCTACACTCGAGTCTGATTCAGATTCAGACTCAGAAGAAAGCGAGGGAAATCGGCCTAAGTTGGTTCGGCTAGCCCAGGACTACTACAAAGAGCTAAAAAACCAGACCAACAGAAGAAAAGCCAGCCGAAGAAAGGAAGAACCAGTTGAACCCTCAAATGAAAAGAACAAACCTAACGTGACCTGTTACGAGTGTAAGAAGAAGGGCCACTACAAGACGGAATGCCCCAACCTAAAGGAAACAAAGAAGACAAGAATGAAGAAGGCACTTCAGGCAACGTGGGACGAGTCCTCCTCCTCCGAAGAAGAAGAAGTCCCACAGTTGAACTTGCTTGCACTAACCACCTCAGAAGAAATCGAGACCGAGTCAGAGTCAGAATCGGATGACGGGAAACTCACCTTTTTAGAAAATGACGAAATAACTGTAAGTGGTTTTACTAGAATTCAATTATATGAATTAATTTCTTATCTTTCTCGAGATTTGACAAAAGCCAAAATCCGAGTCGAGTCTCTCAGACAGGAAGTAAAACTCTTGAAAGAGAGAGCAGACTGTGAACCCTTAACTGAGAAGGTTCAAGAAGGAACCTCTGCTCAAGTTGAAAAACTTGAATCAGAGAACCCTTTCTTGAAAACTCAAGTTGTGGATCTTAGAGCTGCCTTAGAACGATTCACTTCTGATTCCAAGGGTCTTGACATGATTCTTGGAAAATATAAGTCGGTTCTAAATCGATTCGGATTAGGCTATAGAACCAAATCTAGACAAAGATCCTACTATGTTGTACTGAACCAGTCCAGACCTAAAGTTCAGGCATGAGTACCCAAACTGTGCCTGAACAAACAAACTGGATCAAATCAGTAATGGATCCCCAAGGACAAGATTCACATCTTGCCAAACCATTATCGTAGCTTTAGTCCAGGGGGAGCCAAATTAAAAATAATATTTATTGTTAGATAAAATTCAATCTTTGTTTGCAAATTACATGATTGCTTGTTTATTTAATTCCTGCAATTTACCATGCTTAGACTTAAGAATAGTTAGTTTAAAGACTGAACCAACTTAACTAAAATTTAATAACATAGTATTGGGTGGTGGTGAGATGATAGTACGTTAGGGAAGCCAATTCTAATAAGGTCAAGTATTCTCTACTTGGTCTCTTTAGACTGGTGAAACTAGTCGAAGCTACCGATCTAAGATCCAAACTAGTTAGATTAGAATTTTTCAAAAAATCATTTTGAAAATGAAATTTCATTAAAAGGCTTTGTTAAAGAAAGGGTTAATGATCCAATAAGGCTATGGCCAAAGAAGGCCTAGTGCCTCGCCAAGACCTGGAAGCCAATTTTTGAAATTCAAATTCAAATTATTCTTTGTCAAATTCGAATCTAACACAAATTTTCAGTTAATTATAGATTCAAACATTCTTTTATACTCAAAATCAAGGGTTTCCAAAATTAATTCAATTTTTTTCAAAATAACTCTATCTACCAAAACCTGTCTCACAAAACTCATAAGGCAAATGTGATTGATAACCTTAGATTGGGTGAGACAGACTAGGCTGTGAAAATCAATTTAGGCTATTCCTGATTCTAATTGGATCCAAATCAACAAAACTCTTTATGTGTAGGAACATAAAGATTTGGACCAATGGATGTTGGATAGTGGTTGCTCCAGACACATGACTGGAGATAAATTGAAATTCACCAAACTCAAGTTCAAGAACCTAGGCTCAGTGGCATTTAGCAATAATGCTACACTCAAGGTAATTGGGTCAGGTAATATTGAACTTAAATCTGACTTTGTTATTAAGAAAGTTCTTTTGGTTGAAAATTTTAAATTTAACTTGCTTAGCATAAGTCAGTCATGTGATTCTGGTTATGTAGTTACCTTCAACAATTCTAACTGCCTGATTAGAAACCTACAAGACTCAGAAATCATGCTTAAGGGCACTAGGAAAAATAATATTTACACTATAAACCTACCCCTAGTACATAAATGCATGTTAACTCAGTTAGAACAATCAAACCTCTAGCATAGGAGATTAGGTCACACTAATCTAAGAATTATTTCAAAAATCACCCAACTTGGCCTAATTAAAGGTATCCCTAAAATTAAAAATCATGAAAACTTAATATGTGAATCATGTAATCAAGGTAAACAAACCAGGTCTAATCACAAACTAATCCAATCTGATCAAACTCAAACCACACTTGAGCTCCTGCACCTTGACCTATTTGATTCACATGGAGCCAAGTCACTAAGAGGAAACAGATACTGCTTAGTAATAGTTGATGATTACTCTAGGTTTACCTGGGTTAGGTTTCTAAAGACCAAAGATGAAACCCTAAACCTATTCAGTGACTTTTGTAAATTAATTGAAAACCAAAACGATTCTAAAATCAAAAGACTTAGGAGTGACCATGTGGGAGAGTTTGAAAATCAACAATTTGAGGAATTTTGTAAGGTAAATGGGTATATACACGAATTTTTGTGTCCTAGAACCCCCCAGCAAAATGGGATAGTCGAAAGAAAAAATAGAACCCTACAGGAAGCCGCTAGGGCTATGCTCAATGAATTCAACTTAGCTAACCAATATTGGGTAGAAGCAATTAGTACGGCTTGCTACATCCAAAATAGGGTACTGATTAACAAGTGACACAACAAAACACCCTATGAATTATACTACCATAGACTACCAAATCTACACTACCTAAGAGTCTTTGGGTGCAAAGTCCATATCCTGAATATCAATGACTATCTAGGTAAATTCCAGTCTAAGTCAACCCCAGGCATCTTCTTAGGATACTCAACAACAAGTAGAGCCTATAGGGTTTACAACAAACAAACTAAGAAAATTGAAGAAACAACCAATCTAATATTTGATGAAGAAATTAACTCAAAATCTAATAATCTAAATCTAACTTCATCAAATACTGATCAAGAAGATAATGAACAAGCGGTTGAATCCTTAATTGAACCAATAAACGAACTAACTATTGAAACAACTAATGAGTCAATTGAACCAACTATTGAACCAATAATTGAACCAACTCAAATAGTTGAATCAAATAGTGAACAAAACCGACCAGCCGGACCTGAGGCTGAGCCAAGTTCTAGAAAAACCAAGAAACCCAGACTCAGTCACCCAACCGATCAAATTGTGGGTGATCCAACTCTAGGAGTCAGAACTAGGTCTTCCTATAGAAACCTTAGTCAGATAGCAATGATTTCAAAAATAGAACCTATGACTATAGAGGAAGCCTTACCTGATCCTGATTGGATCAAAGCTATGCAAGAAGAGTTAGCCCAATTTGAGAGGAACCAAGTCTGGGAACTAGTACCCAAACCTGAAGGCAAATCCATCATTGACACTAAGTGGGTTTTTAGGAATAAGCTAAATGATCATGGAGAAATAGTCAGAAATAAAGCCCGCTTAGTAGCGAAAGGATTCGGCCAAGTAGAAGGGTTAGATTATGACGAAACATATGCCCCAGTAGCTAGACTTGAGTCCATTAGGATGTTATTAGCCTTTGCATCCCATAAAGGATTCAAACTATACCAAATGGATGTAAAGTCAGCCTTTTTACATGGATTCATTAAGGAAGAAGTCTATGTAGGACAACCCCCTGGCTTTGAGGACTTAGAAAGACCTGACCTGTTTACAAACTCACTAAAGCACTTTATGGACTAAGACAAGCACCTAGGGCCTGGTATGAACGCTTATCAACTTACCTAATTTCTAAAGAATTTAAACAAGGACAAATTGACTCAACCATATTTATTAAAACCTTAGGAAAAGAAATATTTATTGCCCAAATCTACGTCGATGACATAATCTTTGGGTCAACCAACTCTAATTTTTTAAAAGAATTCGTGAAAATAATGGAAAATGAGTTTGAAATGAGCCTAGTTGGTGAGCTCAACTTTTTCCTAGGGTTACAAATTAATCAAACTAGGGATGGAAACTATGTCCACCAATTCAAATATGCTAAAGAGTTAATAAATAAATTTAAAATTGATAACTCTAAATGTATAAGTACCCCCATGGCCACAAATGTAAAAATAGATAGTGACCCTGATGGTAAACCAGTAGACCTTAAGCTCTATAGAAGTATGATTGGAAGTCTACTGTACCTTATAGCCAGCAGACCTGATATCCTTTTTGCTATAGGAATGTGTGTTAGATACCAAACCTGTGCTAAGGAAACCCACTTAGCAGCCCTAAAAAGAATACTAAGATATGTTAAGGGCACCCTAAATGTAGGGATTTGGTATCCTAGGACCTCAACCTTTGAATTGTCAGGATACTCGGATTCTGACTACGCTAGTTGTAAATTAGATAGAAAGAGCACAAGTGGAAGTTGCCAACTGTTAGGAAATAGTCTAGTAAGTTGGTGCAGCAGAAAACAACACTGTGTAGCTCTATCCACAACTGAAGCTGAGTATGTTGCCTTAGGAGAGTATGTAGCACAACTTTTATGGATGATGCACACTCTTAAGGACTTCTAGCTCAACTACACCCAAACTTAGGTCTTCATTGACAATATAAGCTCAATTAATCTAACTAAGAACTCAATCCAACATTCCAGAACTAAACATATAGAAGTTAAACACCACTTTGTAAGAGATCATGTAGCCAGGGGTGAGATAGTCCTTAAGCATATAGACTCTAAATCTAACTTAGCTGACATATTCACCAAACCTCTACCTGAGTCTGAGTTCAGCTCACTAAGAAGGCAGTTAGGATTATGCTTAGTAGAATAGGTTAACTCTAATTTTGGTTTTCTTATTGCTTTACTTGATTTAAAATCAGTTTCTAAAAAGAATTTAAAAAAAAACTGCTTTACTTGATTTCAAAATCAGCTTTTACTTAGTTTAAAATTTTTTTAAAATTTTCGACTTAGTTTTATTTTAAAAACTACCCCCTTCAAAACTATGGCTTTTTCGCAAATGGACTTAGCTTAGGCTCTAACCCTAGAACTGCATGCACCTATAGATTTAGAAGCCAGCATCTCACAAGCACCTTAGGGTACTTTTGATTGATAACCTAGAAAGGATTGAGATGCTTAGGTCTTTGCCTTAATTCAAGATGTAGATCAGTGCATCTGCAGTAATTGGGGCACTAAATACAACTTAAACAGTAATCAAGTTAAGTGTCAAGTTTAGAAAATCTAACATGAACAGAACACCTAACTTGACTAACCATAGCGAAAACTACTGTTTAAACAGTTAGTAAATAGCTAATTGGGTTAGACAGGACCCTAAAAGAGATAATTGA
>JAGFNQ010004687.1:75429-99306 GCA_024364735.1 Boesenbergia rotunda
AGAGTCACATAACTGACTTATGCTAAGTAGGTTAAAACTAAAGTCTTCAACCAATAGAACTTTCTTAATAATGAAATTAGATTTAAGTTCAATATTACCTGACCCAATTACCTTGAGTGTAGCATTATTTCCAAATGCCACTGAGCCCAGGTTTTTGAACTTGAGTTTGGTGAACTTCAATTTGTCTCCAGTCATGTGTCTGGAGCATCCGCTATCTAACATCCATTGGTCCAAATCTTTATGTTCCTACACATAAAGGATTTTCGGTGATTTGGATCCAATTTGAGTTGGGATAGCTTAAATTGAGTTTCACTTCCTAGTCTGTCTCACCCCAGTCTAGGATTTTCAAACACGTTAACCTTAAGGTTTTTGTGAGACAGGTTTAAGGGTAAAAATTAATTTTGAAAATGTTATTTTAGTTTTGAAAACAGATTTAAAAACAAATAAGTTTAGAAATTTTGAAAAATAGATTAAGTGATTTTTGAAAAAGAAATAAGTTTTGAAAACAGATTAGAATCTATAATTATTTGAAATTTGAGTTAGATTCGAATTTGACAAAAGATAATTTGAATTTGAATTTCAGAAATTGGCTTCCAGGTCTTGGCGAGGCACAAGGCCTTCTTTGGCCGTAACCTTATGGGATCATCCACCCTTTCCTTGACAAAGCCTTTTAATGAAATTTCATTTTCAAATTAAATTAGGTCATTTTCTGGTCTAACTAGCTTGGGTCTTGGATCGGTAGCTTCGGCTGGTTTCACCAGTCTAAAGAGACCAAGTAGACTTGATCTTATTAGAGTTGGTTTCCCCAACGTACTATCATCTCACCTCCTCCCAATACTATGTTTTCAAGTTTCAAGTAATCTAGTCCTTAAATCTAAATATTCCTTAAATCTAAGCATGGCAATTTGCAAAAATTAAATAAACAAACAATCAATCAATTAAAAAATTATCTAATTATAAAAATTGTTTTGATTTTGGCTCCCCCTGGACTAAAGCCTCTGTATGGGTTAGGCAAGATGTGAATCTTGTCCTTGGGGATCCAAAATTGATTTGGACCAGTTGGTTTAGTCAGGCACAGTTTTGGCACCCATGCCTGAACCTTAGGTCTTGACTGGTTCAGAACAGCAAAGTAAGATCTTTGCCGAGATTTGGTTCTATAGCCAAGTCCGGATCGGTTTAGAACAGACTTCTGTTTTCCCAGAATCAGATCAAGATTCTTGGAACCAGAAGTGAATCGTTCTAAAGCTGTTCTTAAGTCCTTAACTTGAGTTTTCAGGGAGGTATTCTCTGATTCAAGTTTTTCAACTTGATCAGGGGTTCCTTCCTGAAGTTTCTCAGTTAAGGATTTAGAATCAGCTCCCTCTTTCAGGAGTTTTACTTCCTGTCGGAGGGACTCGATTCGGAGTTTGGCTTTCGCCAAATCTCGGGATAGATAGGAAATAAGCGAATTCAATTGTAATTTCGAAAAACCCGTTACCCTTATTTCGCCGTCGTCGGAGAATGTCAGCTTGCCGTCGTCCCGGTCTGAGTCTGAGTCAGTCTCGATTTGATCCGAAGCGGTCAGGGCTAGAAGATTGGACTGGGGTGCTTCTTCTTCTTCTTCTGAGGAAGACTCGTCCCAGGTTGCTTGGAGTGCCTTCTTCTTTCTGGTCTTTTTGGACTCCTTTAGACTTGGACACTCAGTCTTGTAGTGGCCCTTCTTCTTGCATTCGTAGCAGGTTACGTTGGGCTTGTGTTTGTCAGTTGCTGGTTCAGCTGGTTCATCCTTTCTTCGGCTTGTTCTCCGTGTGTTGGTTTGGTTCTTCAACTTTTTGTAGTAGCTTCGAGCTAGCCGGACCAGTTCAGATTGATCTTATTCTTGATCTTCTGTTTCTGAATCTGAGGTAGACTCGGGTTCAACTTGAGTTTTCTTCTTAGTCATTCTTCCTGTTTTCCTTGCAAAGAAAGCTATACTTTTCTCGGCCAAATTGCAGTTAGTTTGTTCATGCAGTTCAAGTTCAGAGAATAACTCATCTAACTTAATTTTTGAAAGATCTCTAGAGACCTTGTATGCATCTACCATAGATGCCCACAAGGTGGTCCTAGGGAATGCGTTTAGGGCATACCTTATAAGATCACGGTTTTGAACCTGGTGACCTATTGCGTGAAGACCGTTCATCAATTCCTGGATTCTGGCATGGAGCTGGGCTGCTGTCTCGTTATCTGCCATTTTGATAGTGAAGAGCTTGTTCAGTAGCAGGTCCCGTTTGCTGATCCTTGTATCTGAAGTTCCTTCGTGGAGCTCGATCAGTTTAGTCCATAGCTCCTTGGCACTGTTGAATGGGCCTACGCGGTTCAGCTCCTCTTTTGTCAGTCCGCATTGAAGAGTCTGAGTTGCCTTGGCATCAGCTTCAATTTTGCGTTTGAGGGCAGTGTCCCACTTTGAGTAGTTTTGTGGTACGCCATCAGCATTTGTGGGAATCATCAGTCCAGACTGGATGATTATCCACATATCCACCTGGGTTTTCAGGTGGACCTCCATTCGACTTTTCCTGTAAGGAAAGTCTTCTCCACTGAAAAGTGGAGGTCTGGCGGTGCTAAAGCCTTCTTGGATGGCCATTCGTTCTGAAATTAAAAAAAACAAGAATATTCCAAGACTTGGTCTTGGATTAGTAGTGCGGGAAGAAAAGAAATAAAAATAATTTCAAGGGGTGTTGCACCAACCTTGAAAGAAAAATTCGAACGAAAATTTAAAAAAAAATTGAGAGAGAAAAACGAAAGAAATCCGAAAAATTTTCAAACTGGTGGTTGCACCAAGTTTGAATTCCCCGCTCTGATACCACTTGTTGGATCGAGAAATGCGAGAGAGGGGGGGGGTGAATGTCGCAAATCGTTCGGATTTAAAAAGAGTAAGTGCGCAGCGGAATAAAACAGAGCAAAAACAACGCTAACACGGTCGTTTTACTTGGTTCGGAGCCTGGGTCGACTCCTACTCCAAGGCCCACGGTCGTTGACCGTTTTCTGCGGGCAATTCTATAAGTTTGTAAAAGTTTACAAGAAAGATAATAACAAGAACAGTTTAGTAAACTTTAAATACAGCTCTTCGTTACCGACGTCCGGTGTAGATCGAAGTTTCGGAGCAGCGGGACGTCGTCAGCTCGAGTTGGAAGATTTCTGGAGCGTGTCGCGGAAGCAGAAGAGCGCAGAAGTGTCGCAGTGATTGATGCTTTGAAGAAGGAGGTCGAGGGCCCTTTATATAGGGCCTGGGGGCGCCCTGGTCGATGGGGGCGCCCCCCCCACGTGGCAGCAGATCCACACAAAGCGCAGTCAACCACTTATCCCTTGATCCTCGGGATAAGGTCTTGACTGGGGCGCCCTGTACGCTGGGGGCGCCCTGGTTGACTTGGCCAACTCTTATCCGCAGCGCTGAGTCTTCTTTGGTAAATCTGGCTGGGAGCGCCCGGGACAGCGGGGGCGCCCTGTGCTAGTAGCGCAGACGCGACAGAGTTGATTTGCAATGGGGGCGCCCGGGACAACGGGGGCGCCCTGTGTATGTACTGTCGAAGTCTTTCTTGTCTTGTTGTGTTTTGTGGTCACCATGGGGGCGCCCGGGACACTCCGGGCGCCCGGGACACTCCGGGCGCCCTGGTCAGCGGTTGCCTCACTCCTTTGAGGCATTCTGAGCTGCAGACACTCGTTCCTTCGGTCCTGCATCCAGGGTTAGTCCAAAACATAATAAAACAATAAAATAATAGGTTATACAGCCTCAGCTGTCTTGGTTCTGACTTTGGTCTCCAAAATGGAGCCCTAGGTCGAACCGACGCCTAATGTTCCCTCAAGGGGAACGCGTCCTCACCTACTCCTCTCGGGAGAATTTACCTGGTGCCAACCGGCTCCTCCAGTTGGACTTTTGCCCAGCAGTCCTTCGCCAGGTCTTGAGGTACCAAGCTGCCCTTCGCTTGGTGCCTAGCAGCCCTTCGCTAGGTCTTTTCTTCTGGCAGTCCTTCGCCAGTGCCTAGCATTCCTTCGCTAGGGCTTTGTCCATTCTGGCAGTCCTTCGCCAGTGCCTAGCATTCCTTCGCTAGGGCTTTGTCCATTTTGGCAGTCCTTCGCCAGTGCCTAGCATTCCTTCGCTAGGGCTTTTCCTGTACACTCAAGAAACTTGTTTAGACACCAATTAACCCTTAACATTTGAACCCTTTTGCCAATATCAAAACACAGGTTTGACTTGGGTGCAATCTGCACCAACACTTACTAACTGTTATAAACAATAGTTTTTGCTAGGGTTAGTCAAGTTAAGTGTTTCTGTTCAAGTTAGAGTTTCTAAACTTGACACTTAACTTGATTGCTGTGTTAGTTGTATTTAGTGCCACAATTACTGTAGATGCACTGACTTAAAGCATCTTGAATTAAGGCAAAGACCTAAGCATCTCAACCCTTTCTAGGTTATCAATCAAATGTACCCTAAGGTGCTTGTGAGATGCTGGCTTCTAAATCTATAGGTGCATGCAATTCTAGGGTTAGGGCCTAGGCTACGTCCATTTACGAAAAAGCCCTAGTTTTGAAAGGGGTGGTTTTGAAATAAAACTAAGTTGGAAAAGATAAAAAAAATTGATTTTAAAACCAACAGTTTTTCAAAATTCTTTTAGAAATTAAATAAAAACTCGAAAGTAGAGTTAATCTATTCTACAGAGCATAATCCTAACTGATCAAATAGGACAGACCAAGTACTCATTTCCATAAGTTAGCTAGTCAAATAGAACAGAGCAAGTACTCAAAATCCAACACAGTTATACAAGTCAGGCACAAGTCAACCCTACTAAGTAGGGGCAGTCAAATAGTTACTAGTACAATGCTAAGCAAATCTAGGACAAGGGACTGGGATAATCAGAGGAGCATGGCTGCCAGGATCGAAATAGGGTCATCATCTCGTGATACTGTGCATCTCTGCCTCTCTCTCAGCTCTATACTGTGCATCTCTGGCCTCCCTCTCAGCTCTAAGGGCACTCATATACTCGGTGTAGTAGCCCAGATTTGCCTCCATGTTCTCGGCATGATTGACCTCCACATCCTCTCGGAGGCTCTGAACATGTGTCTCCAGTAGTGCCACTCGATCGTAGAGTGTCGGTGGAGCGGGCTCATCTATGTGCGCTCGGGCTGCTGCCGCTATATCTCCGACGTCGACCTCAACCTCCTTGTCTGAGTCGATCGGGGCCCCGGCCTACTGTCGTCTCCAACTCAGAACCCCAGTGGCTGATACCTCTAGACCCGCTAACGAGAAGTTCCTAAATCCTATTTCATCAAAGTCGGTCATCGCGGTTATTTCACCCACGGTTATGTCACGACCGTGGTGATGAAGGAGAGAGGTGATGATGTGGCAGAATGGAGTGCACACTCGTCCCTGGGTCGTAACACTGGACGCATGCAGAATAGTATGAAACATGTGTAGTCCAATGTCTATGTCAAGGTGATGGACTAGGGCATACAGAAGGAAGGCATGAAAGGGTCGCATGGTTCCAAAATCTCTAGTGGAGAGTGGTAAGATACAGCAGACCAGGACTCTGTATAGGGCATAGTCCTGTGCCTGAAGTTCAACGGCTTGGAATCGTCTATTTGCGGGGAGTGCTTCCCTAAAGAAATAGGAGTGGATGGTGTCTAAGGTAATGTGAGAGTAGGGAGGATCAAATGGAGGAGTCCTAGGTGGATAGCAGCAAAATGTGAACTGAGAGGGTTGTAGTCCAAGGAATCGGTTTAGCAAAGTAGGGGTGATAGTCAGAGGTATCCCTTGAACAGTAATGTCAAACATGAGATTATCTTGTCGAACTATGTTATTGTAAAATTCTGCACATAAGGATTCATTAATGGTATGAGTGCAGAAGACAAGATTATCTAATTGATAGAAGTTTATAATATTCATGGCTACGGGGCATGATTGGGTAAAGAAATGTCTATTAAGATAGCTTGTCTTAATAGGCTTGTAAATGGTTTGAGCAAACTTATTATATAATTCTAGGGTAGGGAACCTAGGGTCAGGACTTGGTTCGGCACCGGGGTTGGCCGGGTTTGGTCGACGTCTTCTAAGAGAAGGAATTTAAAAGAAGTATGAAGGTATTGCATTAAAATTAAAAATTAATTTAAATGAAATAAAGAAATTATACCGGGCAGCTCGGGGAGGCATGGTTGAGGACGAGAGCTTGCAAGGTCTCTTGATCTTCTTTGTAGGAAGGAAGTGAGGAAGGAAGAAGTTTTTGGTGTGGGAAGAAGAGGGGTTCGGATGCCCTTATATAGAGAGGTCATTGGGGGCGCCCGGGTCAGTGGTCTCTGCCTTTGGCAGAGACTGCACCTGGATGGGGGCGCCCGGAGTGCTCCGGGCGCCCGGGTCAGGGCGTGTTTGCAGCTTTTGCTACATTGGCTGTGATGGGGCGCCCGTGTGGTTTCGGGCGCCCTGGTCAAGGGTCAGATTCAACTTTTCGCCTTGAGAGAGGGAAAAGGCATGGTGGGGGCGCCCGCGTGGTTCCGGGCGCCCGGGACTGTATAGGAAAAGACAAGTTTTATGTCTTGTCATCGTTTGACCATGGTTTAATCGGTTTGACCATGGTTTAATTGGTTTGAACGTGGTTTGAATTGATTTTGACTGCGGTTTAACAATGTTGACCATGGTTTGACCGTGTTGACCATGGTTTGACCGTGTTGACCATGGTTTGACCGTGGTCTGAATTACATGATTAACTCATAATATAGGCATTAAAGAATTTTCAATTGAGTCTTAATCTTACTGTCTCACCCAATTCTAGGGTTTTCAATCACGTTAACCTTATAGGTTTTGTGAGACAGATTCTGATAAAAGAATTTTTGAAAAACATGATTTATTTTGAAAATCTTAATTAATTTTGAAAACCATTGGATTAATTTATATATATTTTTTAAATTAAGTCTACACGTAACTGAAAATTTGTGTTAGATTTGAATTTTACAAAGATTAATCTGAATTTGAATTTTGGAGATTGGCTTCCAGGTCTTGGCGAGGCACTAGGCCTTCTTTAGTCGTAGCCTTATTGGATCATTAACCCTTTCCTTGACATAGTCTTTCAATGAAATTTCATTTTTAAAATTAATCTTTGAAAAATTCTGGTCTAACTAGTTTGGGTTTTGGATCGGTAGCTTTGGCTAGTTTCACCAGTCTAAAGAGACCAAGTAAACTTGATCTTATTAGAATTGGTTTCCCTAACGTACTATCATCTCACCTCCACCCAATACTATGTTGTCAAGTTTCAGTTAGGTTTGTTCAGTCCTTATACTAACTATTTCTAAGCATGGTAAATTGCAGAAATTTAAATAAACAATCAAACATGCAATTTGCAATCAGGAATTAAATTTTATCTAACAATAAATATAGTTTTCAGTTTGGCTCCCCCTGGACTAAAGCCACGATGATGGTTAGGCAAGATGTGAATCTTGTCCTTGGGGATCCAATACTGATTTGATCCAGTCGGTTTGTTCAAGCACAGTTTGGGTACCCATGCCTGAATTTTACTCCTGGACTGATTCAGTATAGCCAAGTAAGATCTTTGTCGGGATTTGGTTCTATAGCCAAGTCCGGATTGATTTAGAACGGACTTCTGTTTTCCAAGAATCATGTCAAGATTCTTGGAACAAGAAGTGAATCGTTCTAAGGCTGATCTAAGATCCTTAACCTGAGTTTTCAGGGAGGAGTTTTCCTTCTCAAGTTCTTCAACTTGAGTAGGAGTTCCTTCTTGAATATTCTCGGTTAAGGATTTAGAGTTAGCTCCCTCTTTCAGGAGTTTTACTTCCTGTCGGAGGGAATCGACTCGGAGTTTGGCTTTCGCCAAATCTCGAGAAAGATAAGAAATAAGATCATTTAATTGACTTCTATTGAAACCACTTACCTTGATTTCGCCGTCTTCTGAAAAGGTTAGTCTGTCGTCGTCCTCTTCTGATTCCGACTCGGTCTCGACTTCTTCTGAGGCGGTCAAGGCTAGTAGGTTTGACTGGGGTGCTTCTTTTTCTTCTTCTGAGGAAGATTCATCCCAGGTTGCTTAGAGTGCTTTCTTTCTTCTTGTCTTCTTGGTCTCCTTTAGGTTTGGACACTCTGTCTTGTAGTGGCCCTTCTTCTTGCACTCGTAGCAAGTCACGTTGGGTTTGTTTTTGTCATTTGTGGGTTCAGCTGGTTCGTCCTTTCTTCGGCTTATTCTCCGTTTGTTGGCTTGGTTCTTTAATTTTTTATAGTAGCTTCGGGCCAGTCGGACTAGCTCAGATCGATCTCCTTCTTCGTCTTCTGCGTCTGAGTCTGAGTTAGACTTGGGTTCAGGTTGAGGTTTCTTCTTTATTGACCTTCCAGTTTTTCCTGCAACAAAGGCAATACATTTCTCGGCCATATTGCAGTTAGTCTGCTCGTGAAGTTCTAATTCGAAAAATAATTCGTCTACTTTAATTTTTGAGAGATCCCTTGAAACCTTGTATGCATCTACCATGGATGCCCACAAGGTGTTTCTAGGGAAAGCATTTAAGGCGTACCTTATTAGGTCACGGTTTTCGACCTTGTGACCTATAGTGTGAAGACCGTTCATCAATTCTTGGATTCGTGCGTGAAGCTGGGCTGCTGTTTCGTTGTCGGCCATCTTGATGGTATACAATTTATTCAGGAGAAGATCTCTCTTACTGATCCGAGTGTCTGATGTTCCTTCGTGCAACTCCATCAATTTTGCCCACAGCTCCTTAACACTGTTGAAGGGGCCCACCCGGTTCAGCTCCTCTTTGGTTAAGCCTCATTGGAGGGTCTGAGTTGCCTTTGCATCTGCTTCGATTCTTCATTTCAGAGCGTTGTCCCACTCTGTGTAGCTTTGAGGAACTCCTTCAGCATTTTTGGGTATCTCCAGTCCGGACTGGATGATAATCCACATGTCCACCTGAGTTTTCAGGTGGACCTCCATTCGACTTTTCCAGTAGGAAAAGTCTTCTCCACTGAAAAGTGGAGGTCTGGCGGTGCTGAATCCTCCTTGGATGGCCATTTAATTCTGAAAAAAATAACTAACAGAAAAATTTCCCAAGACTTGGTCTTGGATTAGTAGTGCGGGATAAAGAAATTAAAATAACGAGGGGTGTTGCACCAACCTCGATTAACGGGAAAAAGAAAATTCGAACGAAAATTTTAAAAAAAATTCGAACGAGAAAAAGAAAATAAAAATCCGAAAAATTTTCAAACTGGTGGTTGCACCAAGTTTGAACTTCCCCGCTCTGATACCACTTGTTAGATCGAGAGAACCGATGGAGGGGGGGTGAATATCAGAAATCGTTCGGATTTAAAATAGAGAAATTGCACAGCGGAAGATTAAGACAAAACACGCGAACACAGAGATTTTTACTTGGTTCGGAGCCTAGGTCGACTCCTACTCCAAGGCCCACGGTCGTTGACCGTTTACTTTGGGCAATTCTATATGAGGCGCAAAAAACAGTTTACACAAATGGATTACAATAGTATTGTAGTAAGCACAGAATTAAAATATCGCTTTCTGTTACCGACGTCCGAGGTAGATCGACTTTTCGGAGCGGAGGGACGTCGTAGGCTGGAGTTGGGAAGTTTCCGGAGCGAGGCGCGAGAGCAGAAGAGCGTAGAAGCGTTGTTTCAAGTCTTGTTTCAGCCTTGGGGTCGAGGGCCCTTTATATAGGGCCTGGGGGCGCCCGGGATGTCGGGGGTGCCCCCCCCCCCCACGTGTCGGTTGATCCGACTTTTTCTCGGTCAGCGTCTGATCTCTTCGAATTCGGGATCAGCTTTGACCGGGGCGCCCGGGACGCTGGGGGCGCCCGGGTTGACCGGGTCAAAACCTTATCCCTTGGCTTCGCTGGTTTGTGCTTCGATGCTTGCACTTGGGGGCGCCCGGGATGCTGGGGGCGCCCGGGAGCAGCGGGGGCGCCCGGGAGCACGGGGGAGCCCCGAAGATGAGCTGTTGAAGCCTGCTCTTGTTTTATGTGTTTTGTGTTCACCTTGGGGGCGCCCGGGACACTCCGGGCGCCCTGGTCATCTGTTGCCTCATTCCTTTGAGGCTCTCTGAGTTGCAGACACTCGTTGCTTCGGTTCTACATCCAGGGTTAGTCCAAAACACCATAAAAGAATAAAATATTAGTTTATACGGCCTTAGCTGTCTTGGTTCTGACTTTGGGTCTCCAAAATGGAGCCCTAGGTCGAACCGACGCCTACTGTTCCCTCGACGGGGAACGCGTCCTCACCTACTCCTCTCGGGAGAATTTACCTGATGCCGACCGTTCCTCTGGTTGGACTTTTGCCTGGCGGTCCTTCACCAGGTCTTGGACACCGAGCTGTCCTTCGCCCAGTGCCTAGCATTCCTTCGCTAGGGTTTCAGTCCCAAGTTGTCCTTCGCCTGGCGCCTAGCAGTCCTTCGCTAGGTCTTGGATACTGGCAGTCCTTCGCCAGTGCCTAGTAGTCCTTCGCTAGGGCTTTTTATCCTTGCATTCCTTCGCCAGTGCCTAGCAGTCCTTCGCTAGGGCTTTTTACCCTGCACACTAGAGTAACATATTAAATAACAAGTAAGACTTAAATTTTGAACCCTGTTGCCATTATCAAAACACAGGTTTGACTTGGGTGCTTTCTGCACCAACAGTTAGATCACAACCAAACCTTAACTTCTGAACCCTTTGCCATTATCAAAACACAGGTTTGACTTTGGTGCTTCCGGCACCAACAAATAACCTACGATCGTCACACTGGAAAGCAATTAAAAGAGTGATGCGGTACTTGCAAAGAACTAAAAGACACATGCTCACGGATCGGAGGTCAGATCACCTGGAGGTGATTGGTTATTCAGACTCCGATTTTGCTGGATGCTTAGATAGCAGGAGGTCCACTTCAGGCTATATCTTCATGCTTCCTGGAGGGGCTATATCTTGGAAGAGTGTCAAGCAGACGCTAGTAGCTACTTCTACTATAGAGGCAGAATTGGTAGCATACTATGAAGCATCCAATCATGGGATTTGGCTGCAGAACTTCATCACAACATTGCATATCGTTGATGGCATTGGCAGGCCACTGAGGATCTACTGTGATAATAAAGTCGCAGAACTTTATGCCAAGAACAACCGTAGTTCATCGAAGTCCAAGCACATCAACATCAATTTTCTAGCGGTTAAAGAGAGAGTTCAGAGTCGTCAGATCATGGTAGAGCACATCGACACATATTCCATGTTGGCCGATCTACTCACCAAAGGCTTGGTGCCTAAGGTGTTTCATGCGCATGTTGTGGATATAGGAGTTCTTCTTATGGAAGAAGAACTCATCTAGTGGGAGTCTGTATTTATTTTATTGCTCTATGTTAATAAAGACAAACATTTTATTTTGATTATTGTACGTACTTAAGGTTCAAAATATTAATGGGAATTCATATGTTTGTTCGACACTCTGAATATGATATCATGATTTACTGCTGCTGTTTAGCATTTAGTCTTTGTAAATATGATACAGATTTCTTTTGGAATCATAAAGTTTAGATCATGATTTGTTATTGCAGTTTAACATAAGGTATTTGCAAATATGATCAGACTCTTTTGAGTCGCTTTGGACCAGTTGGAAATTAACATGTACTAATCACATTTCATGTAATTTCCACTCTATAGATCCGTATCTTGATCTATGTCGTTAATGACATTGGTATTGTGATTACTGTTGGGGCTTGTTACGATCATATACAGTAGTTATGACCTCTTTAGTCCTATACCAATGAAGTTAATGAACCAGATTGTTTATAGGGGTATCTTGTACCCATAAAATTTGATATTAACTAAAGTTTTACTTGTATTTACCATACAACTCACATATAGCCCAAGTGGGAGATTGTTGGATATTATTATCCCTATTAGGTGGGCTTATTTGTAAGTTGCACATGTAAATACAATCTGAACCCTTAAAGTGATATAACTTATGTTTATTGGGTTTAGGATTATTGGATGCAGGTTCAATATATAGAACCTTTAGACCAATCTGTTATTATCTATGGGCTGATAACAGATTGGATTTGTATATAAAGGGGACGTCCCCAAGGGTTTAGCATCCATCTTTGTTGGTGCAGAATGTACCTAAGTCAAACCTGTGTTTTGATAATGGCAACATAGGTCAAAAGTTAAGTCTTACTTGTTTTCTAACAAGTTACTCTAGTGCGCAGGAAAAGCCCTAGCGAAGGACTGCTAGGCACTGGCGGAGGAATGCCAGGGGAAAAAGACCTAGCGAAGGACTGCTAGGCACTGGCGAAGGAATGTCAGGGTCAAAAGACCTAGCGAAGGACTGCTAGGCACCAGGCGAAGGACAGCCTGGGACTGAAGCCCTAGCGAAGGACTGCTAGGCAACTGACGAAGGACTGCCAGTTTACAAGACCTGACAAAGGACCGTCAGGCAAAAGTCCAACCAGAGGAACGGTTGGCATCAGGTAAAATCTCCCGAGAGGAGTAGGTGAGGACGCGTTCCCCGTCGAGGGAACAGTAGGCGTCGGTTCGACCTAGGGCTCCATTTTGGAGACCAAAGTCAGAACCAAGACAGCTGAGGCTGTATAAACTAACAAATTAATGCTTTATTTTGTTTTCGGACTAACCCTGGATGCAGGACCAAAGGAACGTGTGTCTGCAGCTCAGAGAGCCTCAAAGGAGTGAGGCAGCAGCTGAGTAGGGCGCCCTGAGTGTCTAGGGCGCCTCCAAGGTGAACAAGAAACAAGTAAAGCAAAAAGGAGTTCGGCTAACCGCTGGCCGAAGGCGCCCTCTGCATCCAGGGCGCCCTCAGCGCCCAGGGCGCCCTCAGGAGCCAAGGCGCTCCGCGCCTATGCCAGCAAGGCCGATCAACTCTATCCAGCCGAGAAGACCGCGTCAACCAAGGCGCCCTTAGCGACCAGGGCGCCCCAGAGGTCAAACCTCATCCCTATTCGGGTGGGATAAAGCTTGACCGAGCGAAGTGTGGATCGGCTGACACGTGGCAGGGCGCCCCCGACGTCCAGGGCGCCCTAGGTGCTATAAATAGCACCCCTCGACCCCAAGCTTCAAGAATCACTTCGATACAACGCTTCTACGCTCTTTCGCTCTCACGCCTTGCTCTGGAAACCTCCCAACTCAAGCCGACGACGTCCCACTGCTCCGAAAAAGTCAACCTTCATCGGACATCGGTAAAAAGAAGAGCTTTCTTTTCGTTAAGTTTACGATACTGTATTTTGCAAATCAATATTTGTAAACTTTTATTGCGCCTATATAGAATTGCCCAACGTAAACGGTCAACGACCGTGGGCCTTGGAGTAGGAGTCGACACAGGCTCCGAACCAAGTAAAATCTACTGTGTCTGTGTGTTGTGATTTTTAATTTCCGCTGCACTTGCTCTTAATTTTCCGAAGAAAACGTATACCGATATTCACCCCCCCCCTCTATCGGTGTTCTCGATCCAACAAGTGGTATCAGAGCGAGGTTGTTCAAACCTGGTGCAACCACCAGTTTGAAATTGTTTTTTTTCGGATTCTTATTTTTTATTATTTTTTTTTGAATTTTTCGTAAAAGTATTTCGTTCGATTTTTTTGCGAGGTTGGTGCAACACCCCTCGTTATTTAATTTTTCCAGCACTACTAATCCAAGACCTAGTCTTGGAAAATTCGTTTTCTTTGTTAGTTTTCTGTTTCAGATGGCCATGCAAGAGGGATTTAGCACCGCCAGACCTCCACTCTTCAGTGGAGAAGACTTTTCCTACTGGAAAAACCGCATGGAGGTCCACCTGAAAACTCAGGTGGATATGTGGATCATCATCCAGTCCGGTCTGGAGATCCCCAAAGACGCCGAAGGAAAACCACAAAGCTACTCCAAATGGGACAACTCCCTAAAACGCAAGATAGAAGCCGACGCAAAAGCAACACAAACCCTACAATGCGGGCTGACAAAGGAAGAGCTGAACCGCGTGGGCCCCTTTAACAGTGCAAAGGAGCTATGGACAAAACTGATCGAGCTGCACGAAGGGACTTCAGACACTCGGATCAACAAGAGGGATCTGCTACTAAACAAACTCTACACCATCAAGATGGCCGACAACGAAACAGCAGCCCAGCTCCACGCACGAATCCAAGAGGTAATGAACGGTCTTCACACAATAGGTCACAAGGTTGAAAACCGTGACCTAATAAGGTATGCTCTAAACGCCTTCCCTAGAAATACCTTGTGGGCATCGATGGTAGATGCATACAAGGTCTCTAGGGATCATTCTAAAATAAAATTAGATGAGTTGTTTTCCGATCTTGAACTGCATGAACAAACTAACACCAATGTGGTCGAGAAAGGTATTGCTTTTCTTGCAGGCAAGACTGGAAGGACAACAAAGAAGAAGTCTGAACCTGAACCTGAGTCTAACTCAGACTCAGATTCAGAAGAAGAAGAAGGAGATCAAACTAAGCTGGTCCGGCTCGCTTGAAGCTACTACAAGGAGCTGAAGAACCGAACCAACAAATGGAAAACCGGCCGAAGAAAGGACGAACCAGCTGAACCCACAAATAAGCCCAATGTAACCTACTACGAGTGCAAGAAAAAGGGCCACTACAAGTCAGAGTGCCCTAACCTAAAGGAGACTAAAAAGACGAGAAGAAAGAAGGCGCTGCAAGCAACCTGGGACGAATCTTCCTCAGAAGAAGAAGAAGAGGCACCCCAGTCCAACCTACTAGCTCTAACCGCCTCAGAAAAGATCGAGACTGAGTCAGAATCAGAACAGGACGACGGCGAGCTGACTTTTACAGAAGACGGCGAAATTAAGGTAATCGGTTTTAATAGATGTCAATTAATTGAATTAATTTCGTTTCTTTCTCGAGATTTGGCAAAAGCCAAACTCCGAATCGAATCCCTCCGACAGGAAGTAAAACTCCTGAAAGAGGGAGCTAACTTTAAACCCTTAACCGAGAAGGTTCAGGAAGGAACTCCTACTCAAGTTGAAAAACTTGAAAAGGAAAACTCCTCCCTGAAAACTCAGGTTAAGGATCTTAGATCAGCATTAGAACGATTTACATCTGGTTCCAAGGGTCTTGACATGATCCTTGGAAAACAGAAATCAGTTCTAAATCGATCCGGATTGGGCTATAGAACCAAATCTCGGCAAAGATCATACCTTGCTGTACTGAATCAGTCCAGAGGTAAAATTCAGGCATGGGTACCTAAACTATACCTGAACAAATCGACTGGATCAAATCAGTATTGGATCCCCAAGGACAAGATTCACATCTTGCCCAACCATCACCGTGGCTTTAGTCCAGGGGGAGCCAAACTGAAAACTATTTTCATTATTAGATAAAAATTTAATTTTTTTTAATATGATTGTTTGCTTGCTTATTTAATTACTGCAATATTACCATGCTTAGAATTAGGATAGCTTAAGGACTAAACAAACTTAACTGAAACTTGACAACATAGTACTGGGTGGAGGTGAGATGATAGTACGTTAGGGAAGCCAATTTGGCGGAACTAGCCGAAGCTACCGATCCAAGACCCAAACTAGTTAGACCAAAAATTTTTCAAAAGAATTTTTGAAAATGAAATTTCATTAAAAGGCTTTGTCTAGGAAAGGGTGGATGATCCCATAAGGCTACGGCCAAAGAAGGCCTTGTGCCTCGCCAAGACCTGGAAGCCAATTTTTGAAATTCAAATTCAAATTATTTTTTTGTCAAATTCGAATCTAACACAAAGTTTCAGTTATTTTTAGATTTGAACATCTTTTCAAAAATTCAAAATTATTTAAGTTTTCAAAATTTAAATTGTTTTCAAAATTAATCAAAACTTTCAAAATAACGTTAAAACCTGTCTCACAAAACCCATAAGGCTAACGTGATTGAAAACCCTAGATTTGGGTGAGACAGTAAAATTAAAACTCAACTATGATTCCCTGTATTATAGTTAAATCCTAATCTTAACCCATGATAAACATAGTCAAACTATGGTCAAAGAAGTCAAACTACGGTCAAAGAAGTCAAACTACAGTCAAAGCAGTCAAACCTCGGACAATATAGACAAACCTTGGTCAAAACACTTAAATTAGGTCAAATCCGGTCAAAATCAATCCTTTAGGGACAAAACAGCACATAGGGCGCCCAATTGCTTTAGGGCGCCCCCAGACTGGTCAAAAGCTGCCAAATGGCACCTGCAGACGCACGAAAGGCGCCCTCGTCATGGAGGGCGCCCTCCCACAGGCCTTTAATCACAGAAAGCTGCCAAAAGGCAGCTGCAGGCCCGGTCAAGGCGCCCTCGTCAGGCAGGGCGCCTACCCACAGTCCTTCAAACGACAGAAAGCTGCCAAAAGCGACGTGCAGGCCTGCGCAGGGCGCCCTCCCCATGCAGGGCGCCCTCAACAGACAAGGCGCCCTCCCGATAAAGGGCGCCCAAATCTGCCTATAAAAGGGATCCCATTCCCCTTTTCCTCTTCACACCCAAATCTCCTTCTCCTCAACTCTCTATCTTCCAAGAGATCTAGCAACACTCTCAAGCTCTCAACAATGCCTCCCCGAGCAACCCGGTATAAATTTTAATTAACTTAATTTCTTTTTAAATCTTTCATTAAATGCATACTTTATTTAAGTGTACATTCTTTCTCTTAGAAGACGCCGACCTAATCAGGCAGAACCCGGTACTCAACCTAGTCCTGATCCTAGGTTTCCCAATTTAGAATTGTGCAATAAGTTCTCTCGTACCACCTATAAACATATCAAGACAAGTTACTTGAATAGGCCATTCTTCACCCAATCCTGTCCCCTAGCTATGAACGTCATAAACCACTACCAACTCGACAATCTCGTATTCTGCACCCACCCAATCAATACTTCCTTATGTGCAGAATTTTACAATAATATCGTTAGACAGGATAATCTTATATTCTCCACCATGATTCAAGGTATTCCCCTAACTAACACACCAACATTACTGAACCGATTTCTAGGACTACGACCCTCGCAGTCCACCTTCTGTTGTTATCCTCCTAGGGAGCCTCCCTTTGATGCTCCCTATTCTCACATCACCTTAGATACATTACACTCATATTTCTTTAGGCAACCAGTGGCCAGACAATTTCAGTCAGTCGAATTAGAGGTCCAGGACTACGCCCTATATAGGGTCTTAGTCCGATGTATTCTGCCATTATCCACCAGGGACGTCACCACTATGCGACCATTCCATACCTTTCTCCTGTACGCCCTGATTCACCAGCTAGATATTGATGTAGGACTTCATATGTTTCACACTATCCTACACGCATCCAGTGTGACCACGCAAGGGCGGGTACGCACACCATACTGCCACATTATCACGTCCCTATTACATTACCATGGTAGGAACATTACCGAGGGAGAAATGGTCGATCTGACCGACTACGATGAAATAGGCTATAGAAACTTCGCCCTAGCAGGTATAGAGGTGTCCGGTACCGGGGTTCTGTCCTGGAGACGTCGGAGAGCAGCTCCCCAGATCAATTCGGATGAGGAAGTCGAGTACGACGTCGCAGATATAGCAGCAGAAGCCCGAGCCCATATAGACGAGCCCGCTCCACCGACACTCTACGAGCGAGTGACCCGTATGGAGACACACATACAGAGTCTCCTTGAGGAGGTCGAGGCTTCTCACATAGAGCAGATGGACGCTCGCCGAGCTGATAGAGAAGTAGCTGATGCACGATTCTTAGAGATGATGGCACGATTCGATTCATGGCAGCCGGGTCCATCTGATCATCCCGGTCCTTCGTCTTAGATTTACTCCGCATTGTACTCGTAACTATCTGACTGCCCCTACTCAGTAGGGTTGACTTATGTTTTGACTATTTGACTATATTGACCTTCCTATATGGACTAGACCTTGACTATTTGATTCCATTCCATTAAGAGTTAGGATTGTGCTCTGTAGAATAGATTATTTTTTTTATTTTAATTTTTTTCTAAAAATAGAATTTGAAAATTTGCTTTACTTAATTTTAAAAAACAGTTTTCACTTTCGACTTAGTTTTATTTTCATTTCAAAATTACCCCTTTCAAAACTAGGGCTTTTTCGAAAATGGACTTAGCCTAGGCCCTAACCCTAGAACTGCATGCACCTATAGACTTAGAAGCCAGCATCTCACAAGCACCTTAGGGTACTTTTGAGTGAGAACCTAGAAAGGGTTGAGATGCTTAGGTCTTTGCCTTAATTCAAGATGCTTTAAGTCAGTGCATCTGCAGTAATTGGGGCACTAAATACAACTTACACAGCAATCAAGTTAAGTGTCAAGCTTAGAAAATCTAACTTGAACAGAAGCACTTAACTTGACTAACCCTAGCAAAAGCTACTGTTTCTACAGTTAGTAAGTAGCTAATTGGGTTAGACAGGTCCCTACAGAGAAAATTGACTGAGTTAATTTATGGCTAAAATAAAAATTGATTCAGTACAGCAAAATTTTACTTATTTCTTTTATGCAATCTTATTTTTGCTATACTTATCTGTTTTGATATATGGCAAAGGGGGAGAGATAGAAAAAGAGAGAGTAAAATTAATTTTCGTTATTCAAAATTTTCGTTATACAAAAAGTTTTCAAAAATTTAATTTTACTCATTCAAAAAGTTTTTACTTAAAGCTTTCAAAGTTTTTACTTAAAGCTGTCAAAATTTTCAAAGTTTTTACTTAAAATCCTCAAAATTTCTACTTAAAACTTTCAAGCTTTCAAAATTTTGCTAAGTAAAGTCTTCCAAATCTACTAAAGTATTTCAAAGCTTACTAAGTACTTGAGCTAACACTTTCAAACTTATTAAGTACTCTAGCTTCAAAATTTCTACTTAAGCATTCAAAATTTTGCTAAGTAATTTAGCTTCAAAATTTTTTTCAAGCTTTCAAAATTTTGCTAAGTAAAGTCTTCCAAATCTACTAAAGTATTTCAAAGCTTACTAAGTACTTGAGCTAACACTTTCAAACTTATTAAGTACTCTAGCTTCAAAATTTCTACTTAAGCATTCAAAATTTTGCTAAGTACTCCAGTTTCAAAATCTTTACTCATGCTTTCAAAATTTTGATAAGTATTCTAGCCTTTCAAAATGTTCTCACTTAAGCTTGTCAATTTTTTTAGTACTCTAAAGCTTAAGTTTTACAAAACTGTATTAAAGCTGAAATTCTTACTTAAGCTAACATTTTTAAAGAAGTTTTTTTTAAGTAAAGTTTTTTCTTACCCCACGATTTTTTTTAAATCTAGGGGAGATTCCTTCCAGGGGGAGGGAACAAAATTAACCTTTTTCATGTTTGCTTAAACTTAACTTTTTGAACTAGGGTTGCCATAAATCAAAAAGGGGGACATTGTTGGTGCAGAATGTACCTAAGTCAAACCTGTGTTTTGATAATGGCAACATAGGTCAAAAGTTAAGTCTTACTTGTTTTCTAACAAGTTACTCTAGTGCGCAGGAAAAGCCCTAGCGAAGGACTGCTAGGCACTGGCGGAGGAATGCCAGGGGAAAAAGACCTAGCGAAGGACTGCTAGGCACTGGCGAAGGAATGCCAGGGTCAAAAGACCTAGCGAAGGACTGCTAGGCACCAGGCGAAGGACAGCCTGGGACTGAAGCCCTAGCGAAGGACTGCTAGGCAACTGACGAAGGACTGCCAGTTTACAAGACTTGACAAAGGACCGTCAGGCAAAAGTCCAACCAGAGGAACGGTTGGCATCAGGTAAAATCTCCCGAGAGGAGTAGGTGAGGACGCGTTCCCCGTCGAGGGAACAGCAGGCGTCGGTTCGACCTAGGGCTCCATTTTGGAGACCAAAGTCAGAACCAAGACAGCTGAGGCTGTATAAACTAACAAATTAATGCTTTATTTTGTTTTCGGACTAACCCTGGATGCAGGACCAAAGGAACGTGTGTCTGCAGCTCAGAGAGCCTCAAAGGAGTGAGGCAGCAGCTGAGTAGGATCCCTGAGTGTCTAGGGCGCCTCCAAGGTGAACAAGAAACAAGTAAAGCAAAAAGGAGTTCGGCTAACCGCTGGCCGAAGGCACCCTCTGCATCCAGGGCGCCCTCAGCGCCCAGGGCGCCCTCAGCGCCCAGGGCGCCCTCAGCGCCCAGGGCGCCCTCAGGCCCAGGGCGCCCTCAGGAGCCAAGGCGCTCCGCGCCTATGCCAGCGAGGCCGATCAACTCTATCTAGCCGAGAAGACCGCGTCAACCAAGGCGCCCTCAGCGACCAGGGCGCCCCAGAGGTCAAACCTCATCCCTATTCGGGTGGGATAAAGCTTGACCGAGCGAAGTGTGGATCGGCTGACACGTGGCAGGGCGCCCCCGACGTCCAGGGCGCCCTAGGTGCTATAAATAGCACCTCTCGACCCCAAGCTTCAAGAATCACTTCGACACAACGCTTCTACGCTCTTTCGCTCTCACGCCTTGCTCCGGAAACCTCCCAACTCGAGCCGACGACGTCCCGCTGCTCCGAAAAAGTCAACCTTCATCGGACGTCGGTAAAAAGAAGAGCTTTCTTTTCGTTAAGTTTACGATACTATATTTTGCAAATCAATATTTGTAAACTTTTATTGCGCCTATATAGAATTGCCCAACGTAAACGGTCAACGACCGTGGGCCTTGGAGTAGGAGTCGACACAGGCTCCGAACCAAGTAAAATCTACTGTGTCTGTGTGTTGTGATTTTTAATTTTCGCTGCACTTGCTCTTAATTTTCCGAAGAAAACGTATACCGATATTCACCCCCCCTCTATCGGTGTTCTCGATCCAACAATCTTGACCTAGTTTCTTGTTCCCCATTGACAAGAAACTTTATGGCGCCATCAACCCTAAGCCCCTTGGAAGATTCTCCTTCTTTCTGTTGTATTTTCTTCCACATGGATCAAGTCGATGATGCAACGACAAAGACAATGGCTCTTCAATCAGGTTCTTTGTCTTTCAGTTTATATCTTTTATTCTTGTTATGCTATGATTCGATTAAACAATAGATTCATGCTTATATATCTTGTGTTTTCTCTTCGAATTCTTATTTTGTTTCTAGAATTCATGTGGTTAGGAGAAAACTCATGTTCTATCATTACCTACTTAGTATAAGCCAACTATGCGATCTATGTGATACTGAATTTGTAGTTAAGTTTCTATCAGCTGAATATTTAATAAAACATACTGAATCAAATAATATACTTTTAAAAGGTTTTAGGCAAAATAATATTTACACAATAAACTTACCGGACCAAAAATTCAATGCAACTTAACACAACAAGAAGAAACTTGGTTATGACATAGAAGACTAGCCCACACTAACATTAGAGCCATACTAAAAGCAACTAAAAATAGACTAATTAAGGGACTACCAAATTTGGAATTCCAGAAAATAAACTGTGTGACCCTTGCCAACAAGGTAAACAAACAAAATTAATACACAAACCAACTAACAAAAATCGAACCAACTCAATATTTGATATTCTACATCTAGATCTATTTGACTCACATGGAATTAAAACCTTAAATGGAAATATTTATTGCTTAGCCAATATTGATGACTACTTTAGGTATACTTGGGTAAAATTCTTAAAACACAAATATGAAACTTTTTTACATATTTAAAACTTTTACAAATAAATAAAAAATAAAAAAGAATTAAAAATCAAGAAAATAGAAGTGATAATAGTGGAGAATTTAAAAACTATAACTGTACAAATCTATGTCTAGAAAATGAGTATCATCATGAATTCTTATGCCCCAAAACACCTCAACAAAATAGACCAGGAGAAAGAAAAAATTGAACCCTACAAGAAGCCGCAAGATCAATGTTAAACGAATATAATCTACCAACTTATTTTTGGGCCGAAGCCATAAACATAATACGCTATATTCAAAATAGAATTTTAATTAATAAATTACAAAATAAAACGTCATATGAAAACTATTTCTACAAAAATCCTAACTTAAAATTCTTAAAAATATTTGGATGCAATGTACACATTTTAAACATTAAAGATTACATAGAAAAATTCAAATAAAAAATTCAACAAGGAATATTTTTAGGTTATTCATCCACTAGTAGGGCATATAGGGTATATAGCAAATTCACTCAAAAAATTGAAGAAACAACTAATGTAACTTTTGATGAAATTTCTAACACAAAAACTCTAACCAAGAACAAATTAACTTTAAAGAATTAAATGATGATATTGAAAATATTACTCAAAATGAAACTCAACAAGAAAAATACCAAAATAAAACAAACCCTAACCCTAGAATACTATGCACAAATCCAAACCATCCAATTGACCAAATCATAGGAAACCCGAAACTTAGCGTACGAACTAGATCGACCTTTAGAAACTTAAGCCAAATAGCCTTGATCTCTAAGATAAAACCTAAAACCATAGAAGAAGCATTGAATGTGTTAGGATCGAAAAGAATTTAGATATCTCCATAATGGTATGATATTGTCCACTTTGGGCCTAAGCCCTCATGGTTTTGCTCTTGGGTTCTCCCCAAAAGGCCTCATTCTAATGGAGATATCTTTTTTCCTTATAAACCTATGATCTTTCCCATGTGTTTTCGATGTGGGACTATGTTTGCAACCTTGCAACCCCAACAATCCCCCCTTCAAACAAAGGACCACAAGCCCCCCTCAAGCGGAAACCCTTTCCGTTTGATGTCCGATCCTCAACCCACCAGGACTTTCTGCCCCTCGGTCCACCTGATCTACTAGTGTGACGACCCGCCTTCTCTCTCTCTCTCCCTTAAGGTGGGCGCCACATTCACTTAGCCTTAACTTTACCTTATTCTTAGCCTTAGGTTATAACTACTTGACTTCCTTTAACTTGCTATGAATTTTTTTTTTCTTCCTTCTCTCTTTTTTTTTTAAAAAAACAAAACAACTTTCATTTTATTTTCTTTGCAAGGTTTTGACCCCTAGACCTCTTTGTTGTAAAACTCATGCACTAACCAGCTGCTCTATACCACTTCTTTTCAATAGTACCAGTCGACTGGTATCGGCCACAGAAACTTTCTGTGCTCGGCACCAGTCGACTGGCCTCATGGCAGTCAACTGGTGCATCGAACAGAAACTTTCTGTTCGATAGGGCAGTCGACTGGTTCTGAACCAGTCGACTGGCATGCCTGAAAACCTGCATTTCAGACCAGAAATCCATCTCCAACGATCCACAAAACATATACTTTCAAGACATACAAAGACATAACTCCATTTCTATACTCTACACTAGTTTTCTAAACATTTTAGCAACCCAAAACAACCTCATAAACTTGCAATTAGGACTTTTGCGGAAGTAAATAAGCTATCAAAATATGTGTGAACTCTAGACTAGAGTTTGTACCCAACTTTGTCTCTATGCAAGGTTTAAACAAAATCATTCATTCTACCAATTCAAAACACCAAAACACATGTTCTACAAGACTTAGCCCAACGATCTCTTCCACGGTTCCGCCGCCACTGAACATCAATGCAAGTCCCTTCGCCTCCTTAACTTATGCTTTTTTTCTTTACCTTTATCTGCAATAGAAGGAAATGCAACTAATAAACGAATTTCTTAGTAAGTAAATCCTAACTCACAAATCCAAACGATAAGGGATAAACATGCTCTTTTCAAAGAATGCTTGCTTCAAAATACATGCACTTGGAAATA
The DNA here is from genome assembly GCA_024364735.1 of Boesenbergia rotunda. NCBI lineage: Eukaryota > Viridiplantae > Streptophyta > Magnoliopsida > Zingiberales > Zingiberaceae > Boesenbergia > Boesenbergia rotunda. The sequence goes on from JAGFNQ010004687.1 coordinate 99,034, forward strand.
TTTGCACATGAGAACTTTCCTACACTTATCATGCTCAATCATGATTGAAAACATTTACTAGCATCAAAACACTTGCAAACTTAACATGCTCATGATTTCTTTTGAAACTTACTAATGATACATTTCCATACTTTAAAACACTAACTTCTTTGCTCTTTCTCTTTAACATGCTTATAACACAACCATGTCAACATACATAACCAAAAACATGCACTTAAGGAAACTGAAACACTTACATATACTCATATACTTCAAAATAATAATCAACTTTCT
>JAGFNQ010004687.1:99593-205277 GCA_024364735.1 Boesenbergia rotunda
AGTTCAAATCATTTGGTTTGAACCGTTTAATATTTATGTTATAGATTTGGTTATCTAAGTCTAGAATATAGAGTCCATTCATAAGTGGTGCACAACAATAGAACATGTCATTTAACATTATAGAACAATATTTATCCTTTATGATAAATGAAAAGCCTTTCTTATCCAAACAAGATAGAGAAATTATATTCTTAGTTAGCGCAGGTACATAAAAACACTCCTTTAGTTCTAAGATAAGCCCAGTAGGCAAAGACAAGGAATATGTTTCTACAACTATAGCAGCAACTCTTGCACCATTGCCTACTCGTAGGTCCACTTTGTCCTATATAGCGACACGACCCCTCTAGCCCCATCAGGTGGCTCTTTAGGCTGTGCCCTATGGTCTTCCCACTCCCAGCAGTGGATTTTTGCCTTCCTCAGATTCGAACCCTAGACCTCCAGGACAAGTACTAAAGTTTCTTGAATCTGGTAGCCAAGTGAGATCCTGACTGCTAGAATGTCCAATCTGACTAGTACCTATTCCGACATATCCTACTATCTCTTTTGTGGTGTCTGCTCCGACATATCTAGTAGTTACTTCGGTAGTACTTGTTCCGGTACTCCCTACTATTCCATCGGAGACGCCTGTATGTGCTCCGGTTTATTCTACAGTTCCATCATTAGTACCGGTCCCATCTTATCCTACTGTTCCACCAACAATACCGGTTCCAACTTATTTTGCAATTCCACCAGTAGTACCAAGTAGGCTCTCATCCTAGAAACTTGATGTGTATTACTATAAATTGGAGGGTTAAAAAGTTAATACCCTTACCCTAAGGGCAGGATTGGAATTTCTGAAACTTGAGGGGCTTTTCTGTAATAGCCACCCCTTGTGAACACTCCTCTTCTTCCATTTCGCGTGACCTAGCCGCAGTCAAACTCCCCGATCTCTCCTCTCCTTTCGCTCGCAGCCATGTCGACAACCCCTCCCTTTTCGCACACGCGATGGAAGCCGGAGCGCCGCCTCCTCGCCATCAGTCCAAGCTTTCGCCCGCAACCCAATCCGCGACCCTCTTCCTTCTTGCGATCGAGTTGATCATCCTTTTCCCTCTCGCACAACCTCCCTCTTCCTCAAGCGTGGATCGACCACCAGTCCCTGGAGTTGGGCGTCCTCGTCATCTTCCTGATCTCCACAACCGAGCGCTGAATCTTCATCGGATCTGAACAAGGAGCATCCGGCGCAACCAAGGTAAGGGTGTTTTGTTAGTTTTCCCCTACTGAGAAGAAGATGATGAATTGCTATTTTTGATCAGTAGAGGTATTTGGAATGACTTCCTTGTATTGAATCAAAGCTTTGATGGCACTTCCTTTTTGGAGGTAGATGAGTAGGGATTATTTGTCCAGTTGGATTTGGATTTGAGTAGATGGTTTTAGTAGTCGGTTTGTAGGTTTAGAATTGAACATGATTAGATCAATGTTGTTAATCTACTTTGACTAGATTCTAGATTTTGGATTGTGGCAGCAGTTTAGTGAAGTTTTGATATAAAAAAATGCTTTACATGAGAATGTATGTTGCTTACTGTGAACTATGAATGTTGTTGAGATCAAATGGAATAGTAGGTAGAGTTTTGGATCTATTATTGTAATAGTTCAGTTAGCTTGGATTTGTTAATGTTTACTGCCTTTTTAGATGGACTATTCTATTCTCCTTTGGAGGACTCAATTCCATGAGTTTCAATTGGGGTAATGACACTTGTTTTGATTCCTTGTCCTAAGATTTGATTGGATGGTGAAGGAACAACATGTTTAGGTTTCTAGCTCGGTCTTGATTCCTTTTATCTTGTGGTTGTCGTGAGCTGCTCCATATGCTTTAGAGTGGTGATTGGATCATTGGTTAGGCTTGGATTAAACTTAAATTGAACCCAATCTCAATAGTTTGAGTTAATCATTTATTGGGGCTTAATTAAATTATTAGGATCACTATTAACACGTGTTAGTAGTTGATTAGTTACTTACTTTTGTGTAAATGGATAAGGATTATGCGTTTGATATAGGACATTGATTTGATCTTGGACTTCTGGACAAAGAGTTCTCGTCGTTTATGGACTACACTTTGGAGGCGGGTACCTCTGACTTATCTCTTTAGATATTGTCATATTGCTATACATAGTTTGTTATAGATAGTAGTAAGTTTATATGCTATATCTGCTTTAGTATACCTTTACTTGACATCTGTTGCTTATCCTTGAGGTGATCTCCCTTTTTAACTTCATACAGACTCAATGGTTGTCATGTGTATATATCGCATTTGACATTGATGGATTATTGGTTATTTTGTCAGTATACCTAGTAGGTTACTTGTATCCCATGATATAGGATTCAGACCTATACATAGTACACTGAGGTGATAGATGAGGACTTGGTGGATGTTGTATGTGTTAGTGTTATGCACCATCCTTGCATTGTTTTCATGCTGACGATCATCGACTCCTATGTAGTCTGAGCCCATCGCCAGTTACATAAGGATATGCACACACATCCACTCAGGGGTAGTGACTACCATAGAGTGTGTGCATTTGCCCTGTATTGCTCCGTTCGGCCACTATTTGGAGGGTGGTTTCGGGCGTGGTAGCAGCCAGGGATCCCTTCTCATCCTGAAACACGAGAAGATGAGAGCAAGACTCCCCCATTGTGTAACGCCCGCCCCTTACCGTTAAGCCGGCGCGTTACCTTTTTCCTACTTAACTTATATTATTGCATATGATTCAAAAATATTGCAGCGGAAATAAAACATAAATATAATCATATGCAAAGGAGAAGGAGTGTAAATATTAATCATGTAACATCTAATAGCATCCATACTTAAATAAACTCCAAAAGAACTAGCAAACATCATGCATAAAGTAGCAACATATGTCTTATTAGAAATAAGAACTAAGTCCATAGATGACACTAAAGTGGATCGATCAGTCAAGTCACCACCACACACATTAGCCCTTCCTGCAGCTTCCCTTTCTTTAGTAATTTCTATGTTGATCTGCAACATAAGCAAACAAACTATAAGTATAAAACTTAGTAAGCTCTTTCCTACTCACTAAATCCGTACGTCGCATGCATTTTAAAACATATAGCATTTCATGGATAACATAGAATTCATAAGGCACATAAGATACATGAAGACATATAAACATAGAACATGTGCATTTCAAAACATTAGGATGCTCTTTGGAAAACATAATAAATAATACTTTAAAATCATATACATCATCTTCTTTGGGGTCCCCGGCTTTGTACCCATTCTTTCTTTTGCGCGCATACCCCTATGTAGGATGCGAGGTAGCTAATCCCGACCTACAGGGGTCTACATTCTAGGCTTACTATCTTTCAGCCTAGGGATAGCTTCGGTAGTCCAGAACCGTGGATCTTTTTCAAGACCCGGTACAAGCCATTCTTTAAAATAAAATATATATATGCATTCTTTTCTTTTCTTTTTTTCTTTCATATAGAACATACATTCCTTTCTTTCTTTCTTTCTTTCATATTGCATGTACCATAGACATTCAATCATTCATAATCATAAGCATACTTTCATATATAGAACATGCATTCTTTCTTTTTCTTTCTTTCTTTTATATTGCATGTACTATAGGCATTCAATCATTCATAAACATAGGCATACTTTCATGGCATAATCATTAGCATAAATAGCAAGACATGGAAGGACCTTTCTTTTAACACATGTAAGTGAAACAACCATCATGCTAGTTTCATCAATACATCATACATATAACATGCTTGTCTTAATTAAGGCAGTATGTTAGTTTAATCTTTCTTTTCTCATCTTAATACATGCTGGCCGAAACTTCATAGCAAGGATATCATAGCATAAGAGTCATATAATCATGGAAATAAAAACATACATTACATAAGAGGTCATTTACAAGTACACTGGTAGTCTAGACTTCACTAAACACTAGTTTAGGTGCATGAATTGTACTTGAACTTATTCTTAGCTTTTATTCTAGTAATTGGCCAAAATTCACAGTATGTATAACATGGTATAAAAGTTCATATAACATGTAAACAAAAACATATTTTACCATTAATGTCATATACAAGCATAAAGGTAGTCTAGGCTTCATTAAACACTAGTTTAGGGGCATGCTTTGTACTCGAACCTATTCTTAACCCTTATTCTTGTAATTTGTCGAAACTCCCAGTAGGGATGTCATAGCATAATCATTCACATAACATGGGAATAAAATCATATTTTTCATAAGAATTCATTCACAAGTGCAAAAGTAGTTTGTACTTTACCAAACACTAGTTTAGGTGTATGATCTAGAATTCTACTTGGATTATCATGCATATGGGTACATGTAACATTTTTCTAAACATCAATGCATAGAATGAAGCATGAGTTTATTCTCAAACAACTTAGATAAGGTACGAACCCTAAGGTATAAATTATTTCCATCATGAAATAAAACACCCAATCACATGCATATCACTTGATTTAACTATAACTTCATGAAGGTCTATAAAAATCTATTTTAAGGCATAATTTAAGGTCCCTTGGCCGAATGTTACAGGGGTCCCTTATCCTAGATTCCACAAAATTTCTTGGCCTAAAACATTTATATAGCAAGGAAACAATCATTAGAACAATAGCCTACTTCATGCATCAATATTTCTCCATTTCATGACTTGACCGAATTCTTCCAAGTCCTTTACATCATGGAGGGCATTCAAACACCATGTATCCATCATATATTCATTACAAAAAGGTAGTAACAATTTCATGAACTCTTCCTTTAAGTTTTTTGGACATAGAAAAGGGAGTACCCCTTTATGGCCGAAACTTCCCTCAAGGTTTTCTTCCATTTTCTTTCACCCAACATCACAAGCCAACATAAAAATCATAAAAAACACATAAAGAGCCATTATGTTACAGGTGAGAGAGTCTTACCTCTTGCGCTAAAGATTCAAAAGGTGTTCTAAACTTTGGAGAAGAAAGGGACCTCTTAGGCTTAGTACTCCTCTTGTTCTTCTCCTTTTCTTCTTTCGGTTTCTCTAGGGTTGTGATTCGGTTTTGGGGCAGCAAGGGCTCTAGAATTTCGGTGAGGAAGAGGAGGAAGGAGAAGAGTTTGGTGGAGAAAAAGGGGGGAGGTTTCTTGGTCGAAATGCCTAGGCATTTCCTCCTCTTCATGACCTTTTATGGTGAGTAAAGAGGCAATCACCTCTTTAATGGTGTCTCTTCAATTTTCTTGTGTCTCTTCATCTTCTTTCCCACTTATCTACAATTTCCCATCCTCTTCTAATAGCACTCCCTTGCTAGGTGAATTGGTTACATGAATATTCTTAAGGCTTTGCTTTCCTTTGAGGTCCAAGGTTCAATCCTTGGCACCTCCTTTTCATTTTGCTTTCTTTTCCTTTTTATTTTCTTCAAGCCCATGTAACCAAAGCCCAACAAGAGAATGCTACCCATTTAGTTTATACACATGCATATTCATATCATTATTCATTCATTCATGTGCATGATGTCGAGCATAATATTAATGTAGCATATAATTATCACCTACATTCACCATATATCAAGAAGGTGCCTAATATCTTCTTTATTCGCAATTTCCCCCTTTAAATTCAAAATTTTATTCTTGGCCACATGTTCAATTATTTCATCGTTCTAGAGGGAAATTTGGGGCGTTACACATTGCTTGGGGTAGGAGGGTGTCCTCCGCCAGCATCATGTCCACTCGGTCACTCAGGAGCAGTGATAGCAGGGTGTGTACAGTTGTCACAACCCTACCCACTTGGACGTTCATTTATGACAGGTAGACGATGATCTGACTGGTGTCAGGGGTGACACATGTCATTGCACCATGTGCATATTTTGTATCGTGCATTGCTTGCTACATTTGATTGCTGCATTGTGATTGACATGCATATACTGGATACCTGTTTACCTTGGATTATGTGTTATCCTTGTTCTATAGGGATTTATTTCACCCATTGTAGGATAGATAGATTCTGGTATGTACCTACATTCAGTATCTTCAGTGTCTGCCTTTTCTATTATACATATGAGACTGTATCAGCGTGACTCTTATTGTTAGTATAACTTACTTTGCATATCTGTTTAGGTATCCGCTGAGTTCATTTAAACTCACACCGTTGCCTATGTTTTTATTTCAGGTTGAGATACTTGGAGTCGCTAGAAGAGCCCAGCAGCCAGTCCCTACCCATCGCGACGACATGGTTTTGTTTTGTACTTTATAGTGCATTTATTTTATATATTTTTTAGCGATTTGTATATGTCTTATGAGTGTGTCGTGTGCCCTAAGGGGTTTATGTATTGGTTGTTTCATTGTAAATCGGACCGGTCTGCAGTCAGGTATGGTTTACATTGTGTTATGGTTATGTTATGTCTTGATTATGAGGCCTGAGGCCAAATTATTATTGCGTGTGTTGTTTGAATATTGTATGTATGCGTAAATTGTCCGCCAGACAGGGGAGGTGCTGTCCGATTTTATATTGGTTCAGCGGCTCCCTGGGTCTCGGGGCGTGACATCCTTTGGCAACGATCAAGCTCTTCGAAGGCCCTACACATTAGTACAAATGTGAGATGCACAACCAGTATCTAATACCCAAGAAGAGGAAATAGATATATTGACTTCTATAACAAAAATACCTAAGGTAGAAGTCTCACTTCTTTTCTTCTTTACTTCCTCTAGGTAGAGTTTGCAATTTCGCTTCCAATGTCCGGTCTCACCACAGTGGAAGCGGGTCCCTTCCTTAGGCACCTCGCCTTTGGCCTTCAGTGTAGTAGAGTTGGCCTTGCCTTTGGCGTGAGTCTTACCCTTGCACTTAGGCTTCCATTTGCCTTTGCCCTTCTGTACCATCAATATATTACTAGTCTTGGTTTTTTTGAGATTGGGTTCAACAATTTTCAACATGCTGAGCATCTCAGGCAATGACTTGTTAATTTCGTTCATGTTATATCCAATCATCTTGAGTACGTGAGTTCCTTCTTGCATCATGCATGCAAATAGGGCCTTAGACACCTCAAACCGCTCGTGCCTAGCTTGCGCATGATATAGTTATTTTAAGTGCTCAACTATATCATCTGCATCCATGTTCTCATGTTGCTTTTGAAGCTCAGAGTTCATGGTGGCAAGCATGAGGCATGATACATCAAGTGCATCATCCTGATTCTTCTTGTAAGTATCTTTTTCGACGTGAGTGGCGGTAGTGATAGGTGTTTCTAGAAGAGATTGCTCTAGGACATATAGTTTTCATTCATGTTTGAGGACGATCCTCAAGTTTCTGTACCAGTCCAGTAAATTAGCTCCGTTGAACTTGTCCTTCTCAAGGACGGATCGTAGAGAGAGAGAGAGTATTTGATGTGTTAGACGACATGGTGATCTACAATAGTAAAATATGCATAAATAAGTATCATATCTAGATCATTTAATTATGTCTTTAATTAAATGACACTTCCACTGAATTGTAGAGCTTTGGTAGGGGCTAGTTATGGATGTAGGAAAACTCAAGTTGCCCACACTACTAGCTCCAAACTAAATAACGACTACATTCATGTGGGACAAGATCCATATTATGTGGGATTGGTTTGAATCGATAGAGGGGGGGGGTGAATATCGATCGATGAATTTTTGGAAAAACTAAGAGTAATTGCGCAGCGGAAAAGCATAACAATCGCTAACACGTTTGTTTTTACTTGGTTAGGAGTCGCAGTCGGCTCCTACTCCAAGGCCCACGATCCTTGACCGTTTACGATGGGCAATTCTATATTGCGTAATAAATGTTACAACTTTACTATAAATATAGAATTTTAAGATACAACAATTAAAAGAAAATTAAACCAACGACCGGAAGATTTAGAAAGTTGGAGCACGGGTCGTCGTTAGTGCTTGAATCTTGAGCACGGAGCGTTTCAGTGTACAACACTTGTTAGAATGCGTTGAAAGAAGTTGTGTTGGAAGCCAAGGGGGTGAACCCCTTTATATAGTCATAGCTGGGGCGCCTGTGTTGAAGGGGGCACCTGACATGTGGCTCTCACTACGCGAAACTCAATCCGCAGACTTGGCCAGCGCTTATCCCCTCAACCAGGGCGCCTGTGTTAACACAAACACCTCATATGTAGTTCTGAGGCTTTGCTTCGAAGTGGCTTGGAATAACCCTTTGTCTAAGGCGCCTGTCACAACACAGGCGCCTAGTCAAATAGGGCGTCTCACACCATTGAGGTGTGTGGGAGAAGAAACCTTCATCCCTTCGTTCCTGCAACCAGGGTTAGTTCTAAAACATAAATAACATATAGATGATATAAATTTAAGTATGATTAACAACCTGAACTATCTTGGTTCTGACTTTGGGCTTCCCAAATGGAACCTAGGTCGAACCGACGCCTAATGTTCCCTCCTACGGGGAATACGTCCTCACCTACTCCTCTCAGGAGAGTTTACCTTTTTGCCAACCGTCTCCTCCGGTTGGACATTTGTCCAATCCCCCGGATCAGGTCTTTGTGCCCAGTCCGCGACCATGACTTATTGCCCAGCTTCACTCACCAGGTCTTCGGTGCCCAGTCCACGACTAGGACTTATTGCTCAGCTTCACTCACCAGGTCTTCGGTGCCCAGTCCACGACAAGGACTTATTGCCCAACCTTTTGTCAGGACTTAGGTGCCCAGCCCGCGGCCAAGACTTAGTGCCCAATTCTTAGAACCAGGACTTCGTTCCTAGTGTACCTAGGACTTTTCCTGCACACTTGATTAAGATTGTCAGATCACAACAAAACCTTAACTTCTGAACTCTTTGCCAATATCAAAACACAGGTTTGACTTTGGTGCTTCCGGCACCAACAATCTCTCCCTTTTTGATTTAAGGCAACACGGTTTAAAATGTTAAGTTAAAAACATTTAAAGCACATTTGACAAACAAGATTATCTTTAAGAGATACTTTTAAAAAATATAAGCTCCCCTAAAAAAGTTCTCCCCCTGAAAATTTCAATGATATGCAGTTTTGAAAAGCTTCTAAATGTTTTGAATTTTGAGTAAGTGTTTTGTAAACAAAGCAAAACATTTTGGTTTTATCTAAGTGTTTTGAAAATCCAGTAAAGCATTTGCACAAAAACCTTTTACACTTAGACAATTTTTACTTTTGAAAAGTTTTACAAGCCCAAAAAAAACTTTTACTTCAACAAGGCTTTAAACCAATTTTTGCAAAGAAAAAAATTCCTTATCCAAAATAAAAATTCACTTGAGAAAGAAAAAAATTTTACTTAGCCAAAATTTTGAAAAAAATTTCCCTTAAAAAATTTTGACTTTTGCACACTTAGAAAAATTTGCTTGGAAATATTTTGTGCATTTCGAGAATTTTTGGAAAAATATTTATTTACTAAGAAAAGTTTTTTGCACACTTAGAAAAATTTGCTTGGAAAATATTTTGTGCATTTGTAAAACATTTTGAAATACATTTTTACTTGGAAAAATATCTAAGAAATTTTGCTTAGAGAGAAAAAGTTCTTGCTCAGAAAATTTTATTCACTAAGAAAAATTTTCACTTAGAAATACTTTGCCAAAAAATTTTTAAAAGAATCAATTTTTACTTAGAAATTTTTCTTAGACGAAGCTTGCTCAGAAACATTTTTGTTCACTATGAAAAACTTTATTTAAAAGACTTTTCCCCAAAAATAATGCACTTAGAAATTTTGGAAAAATGCACTTAGAAATTTTGGAAAAATGCACTTAAAAATTCAACTTTACTTTTTGAAAAAGAGATAATGAAAAATTTGAAAAAAAATTTATTCTCTTTTTTCTCTCCCCCTTTGCCATATATCAAAAAATAGATAACAACCATTGCAAATCAATTTCGAATTAGAGCTAGTTAAAAGAAATTGTAAATCCGTATTGAACCAACTCTAGTGAATTCAAGCAAGAAAAAAGGACCAAACTAATTAATCTAAACTTGTTCGGGTCTTGTCTAACCTAGTTAGCTACTTCCTAACTGTTATAAAATAGTAGTTTTCACTAGGGTTAGTCATGTTAAGTGATTTGATCAAGTTAGATTTGCTAAGCTTGAACATTTAACTTGATTGCTGTACACGTGTATTTATCGACCCAATTACTGCAGATGCACTGACTTAAAGCATCTTGAATTAAGGCATAGACCTACGCATCTCAACCTATTCTAGGTTATCAATCAAGGTACCCTAAGGTGCTTGTGAGATGCCGGCTGCTAGATCTATAGGTGCATGCAGTTCTAGGGTTAAGGCCTAAGCTAAGTTCATTTGCGCAAAAACCCTAGTTTTAAAGGGGTAAGTTTTTGAAAAAATCTAAGTCAGAAAATCATTTTAAATTTCAAGACTTAGAAAAAGAAACGATTTAAAAAAAAATCAATATCAACTGTTAATTTTTGAAAAAATGTAAAAATAGAAAAGATTTTTGAAAAAAATATAGACCAATCATATTCTACTAAGCACAACCCTAACTGCCTTCTTAGTAAGCTAAACTCAGATTCAGGTAAGGATTTGGTAAAAATGTCAGCTAAATTGGATTTTGAGTCCACATGAATAAGTACTATTTCACCCCTGGCTACATGATCCCTTACAAAATGATGTTTGACTTCAATATGTTTAGTTCGGGAGTGCTGAATTGGATTCTTAGTTAAGTTGATTGAACTAATGTTGTTAATAAAAACTTTAGTTTGGGTGTAGTCTAGCTGGAAATCCTTAAGAGTGTGCATCATCCATAAAAGTTGTGCCACACACTCTCCTAGGGCAACATATTCTGCTTCGGTTGTGGATAAGGCCACGCAGTGTTGCTTTCTACTACACCAGCTGACTAGGCTATTTCCTAACAATTGATAACTTCCACTTATACTCTTTATATCTAATTTACAACCGGCATACTCAGAGTCAGAATATCCTGATAATTCAAAAGTGGAAGTCCTAGGATACCAAATACCTACATTTAGGGTATCCTTAATATACCTTAGAATTCTCTTTAGAGCTGCTAAGTAGGATTCCTTAGCATAGGTTTGGTATCTAGCATACATTCCTACAGAAAATAAAATATCAGGTCTACTAGCAGTTAAGTACAGTAAACTACCAATCATACTCCGATAAAATTTCAGGTCAATAGATTTACCTTCAGGGTCATTATCAATTTTGACATTAGTAGCCATAGGAGTACTTAAACTTTTAGAATTGTCCATTTTGAATTTCTTTATTAATTCTTTAGCATATTTGGATTGATGGACATAATAACCATCCCTAGTTTGTTTAATTTGTAGCCCTAAGAAAAAGTTGAGCTCATCTACCAAGCTCATTTCAAATTCGCTCTCCATAATTTTGACAAATTCTTTTAGAAAATTAGAATTAGTAGATCCAAATATTATATCATCAACGTATATTTGTGCAATCAATATATATTTTTCTAAGATTTTAACAAATAATATGGAGTCAATTTGACCTTGGTTAAATTCCTTATAAATTAAATAGGTTGATAATCGTTCATACTATGCCCTAGGTGCTTGTTTTAACCCATAAAGCACTTTCCTAAGCTTGAATACATATTCAGGTTTTTCTAAGTCCTCAAATCCTGGGGGTTGCCCTACATATACTTATTCTTTTATAAACCCATTAAGAGAAGCAGACTTGACATCCATTTGGTATAGTTTAAACCCTCTATGGGCTGCAAAAGCTAATAACATTCTAATTGATTCAAGTCTGGCTACTGGGGCATATGTTTCATCATAATTTAACCCTTCGACTTGACTAAACCCTTTAGCTACTAAACGTGCTTTGTTTCTCACAATTTCCCCATGATCATTTAGTTTGTTTCTAAAAACCCACTTAGTGTCTATAATTGATTTTGCCTCAGGTTTAGGTACTAATTCCCAGACTTGGTTTCTCTCAAATTGGACTAGTTCTTTCTGCATTGCTATGATCCAATCTGGGTCAGGTAGGGCATCTTCTATAGCCTTAGGTTCAATTTTTGAAATAAGTGCGATCTGACTAAGATTTCTATAAGAAGACCTAGTTTTGACTCCTAAGGTTGGATCACCCATGATTTGATCAGATGGATGATTGAGTCTAGGTTTCATTGTTCTTCTAGAACTAGGTGTTGGATCAAGATACACGATAGAGGGGGGGGGTGAATATCGTGAAAACATTTCGGATTAATAAAAAGAGAATACGCAGCGGAATTAGAACATACACACAAAGAACGCAAGTAGTTTTACTTGGTTCGGAGTCGCGGTCGGCTCCTACACTAAGGCCCACGGTCCTTGACCGTTTACTGCGGGCAATTCTATATTCGCGCAAAGGTTTACAGAGTATAATACAAAAATATTACAGTAAATAAATGACTACACTTTTCGTTACCGACGCCCGGTGTAGATTGTACTTCGGAGCAGAGGGTCGTCGTCGGCGCTAGAATCCCGAGATCGGAGTTTGCCGGAGCAGAGCGCTTGAACGAAGAGAGTAGAGGAGTTGGAAAATTGTTGTTCTGAAGCCTTGGGGTCGAGCCCCTTTTATAGTGCTCCTGGGGGCGCCTGGGATGTCGGGGGCGCCTGACACGTGCCTTCAGATCCGAGAACCTCTATCCGAAGCTTAGTCATCGCTTATCCCCTACGAATCGGCTCTGGAGATGACGGGGGCACCCGGGACGTTGGGGCCGCCCTTCTTGACTTGGTCCGCTGGCTTACTATTTTGCTTCGATTGCTTTGACATTGGGCGCCTGGGTCCTCCGGGGCGCCCTGCCCAAGGCTGTTCCAAAGCAATTCTTGCTTCCTTGTTTTATTTTTGACCTTGGGCACCCGGGACCTCCCGGGCGCCTGGCCCAGCTGCCTGCCCCTCTCCTTTGGGGCGTTCTGAGCTGCAGAAACACATTCCCTTGGTCCCTGCATTCAAGGTTAGTTCCAAAATAACAAGGCAAGAATATTAGTTGATTTCTACAGTCGTAGCTGTCTTGGTTCTGACTTCGGGTCTCCCAAATGGAACCCTAGGTCGAACCGACGCCTACTGTTCCCTCGACGGGGAACGCGTCCTCACCTACTCCTCTCAGGAGAGTTTACCTTTTGCCAACCGGCTCCTCCGGTTGGACTTTTGCCCAGCAGTCCTTCGCCAGGTGCCTAGCAGCCCTTCGCCAGGTCTTCAGTATCAAGCAGTCCTTCGCCAGGTGCCTAGCAGCCCTTCACTAGGTCTTAGATTCCCAACAGCCCTTCACCAAGTGCCTAACAGCCCTTCGCCAGGTCTTAGACTCCTAGCAGCCCTTCGCTAGGTGCCCAGCAGCCCTTCGCCAGGTCTTAGGGTTTCGATGCCTAGCAGCCCTTCGCTAGGTGCCCAGCAGCCCTTCGCCAGGACTTAGGGTTTCGATGCCTAGCAGCCCTTCGCTAGGTGCCCAGCAGTCCTTCGCCAGGACTTCTTTCTACACACTCAGTGAACACATTAGACCACAATAACATCTTAACTCTTGAACCCTTTGCGATTATCAAAACCCAAGTTCGACTTAGGTGCTGCCTGCACCAACAATCTCCCCCTTTTTGATTTATGGCAACCCGGTTCAAAAAGATAAGTTTAAACAAAAAGTAGGTAAAGTGCTAATTTAATTTCCTCCCCCTGGAAGGAATCTCCCCCTAGGTTTTTCAAAGGTTCACGGGTTTTGAAAAAGTTTCTTAGTCTATAAGGGAAATGGTTTTTCAATACTTAGAACATTTTCAAAAAAAGTTTTAAGTTAGAAAACATTTTCCAAAAAGTATTTTGGGTTGGGCACTTGGAAAATTTATACTTAGAGAATTTACACTTAGAAAATTTTCAAGTAAATACTTAGTTTTCGCACTTTAGAAGATTTTCTAAACTTATTCTGAAGTTTTAATACTGAAAAAAGATTTCTATCATATTTTTGAGTTGTGAAAAATTTTCCAACCTCTTTAGCACTTTAGAAAGTTTTCAAGAAAATTTTAAAATTAATACTTGGAAACTTTTCTATTAGAGAAATTTAAAGTTAAGTACTTAGAGAATTTTTGAAAATAGTTTAAGTCAAGTACTTAGAAGATTTTGAAAATAATTTAAGTCAAGTACTTAGAAAATTTTGAAAATAATTTAAGTCAAGTGCTTAGAAAATTTTGAAAATAATTTAAGTCAAGTACTTAGAAGTAATTTTAAAAATATTTAAGTCAAGTACTTAGAAGATTTTGAAAATAATTTAAGTCAAGTACTTAGAAGATTTTGGAAATAATTTAAGTCAAGTGCTTAGAAATGATTTTGAGAATATTTAAGTCAAGTACTTAGAAGATTTTGAAAATAATTTAAGTCAAGTACTTAGAAGTGATTTTGAAAATATTTAAGTCAAGTACTTAGAAGATTTTGAAAATAATTTAAGTGAAGTACTTAGAAGATTTTGAAAATAATTTATGACAAACAAATGACAATTGACTTAAGGAATTTTACTTTTTGAAAAAGGAGATGAAATTAAAAAAAAATTTAAAACCTTCTTTTCTCTCCTTTCCAATCACTCCCCCTTTGCCATATATCAAAAAACAATATAGCAAAAAACATTCTTAGCAATAGAATTAAGATGCTGTACTGAACCAATTCAAGGTATAAACTGGACCAAACCAATTTGAATTTTTTCTTTCGAGTCCTGTCTAACCCAATTAGCTACTTACTAACTGTTATAAACAGTAGCTTTTGCTAGGGTTAGTCAAGTTAAGTGTTCTGATCAAGTTAGATTTTCTAAGCTTGACACTTAACTTGATTACTGTTGATTGGTATTTAGTGCCCCAATTACTGCAGATGCACAGACTTAGGCATCTTGAATCAAGGCAAAGACCTAAGCATCTCAACCCATTCTAGGTGATCAATCAAAAGTACCCTAAGGTGTTGGTGCAGGAAGCACCAGATCGAACCTTGTTTTGATATTGGCAAAGGATTCAAAGTTAAGGGTTGTTTGGTATCTAACAATGCTGCTTGAGAGTGCAGAAAACCAAGTCCTAGCGAAGGGATGCTAGGCACCTGACGATGGGCTGTCAGGAACTCAAGACCTAGCGAAGGGCTGCTAGGCACCTGACGATGGGCTGTCAGGAAACCAAGTCCTGGCGAAGGGTTGCTGGGCGAAAACCAAGTCCTAGCGAAGGAATGCTAGGCACCTGACGATGGGCTGTCAGGAACTCAAGACTTAGCGAAGGGCTGCTAGGCGAAAACCAAGTCCTGGCGAAGGGCTGCTAGGCGAAAACCAAGACCTGGCGAAGGGCTGCCGGGCAAAAGTCCAACTGGAGGATCCGGTTGGCACCTGGTAAAACTCTCCCGAGAGGAGTAGGTGAGGACGCGTTCCCCTCGAGGGAACATTAGGCGTCGGTTCGACCTAGGGCTCCATTTTGGAGATCCAAAGTCAGAACCAAGACAGCTAAGGCTGTTTTAACTAACTTATTATTTGCTGTTTTGGACTAACCCTGGATGCAGGACCGAAGGACTGTGTTTCTGCAGCTCAGAGAGCCTCAAAGGAGTGAGGCCGTAGCTGAGTAGGGCGCCCCGGATGTGTCAGGCGCCCCAGAGTCAACCCAAAGTCAGCAGAGAAGTAAACCTCCGACAGCACAGCGTTGGGGGGCGCCCCGCGCATATCGGGCGCCCCTCTTGTCGCGGGCGCCGCGCAAATCGGGCACCGCATGTCGGGCGCCCCGCGTGTCTCGGGCGCCCACTGTGCCACGCCACTGAAGGCAGCTGCAGCTCACCCTCGCGAAGCCTCGGTGATAAAGTTTGACCGGTCAATCGGGCGCCCCGTGCGCGTCGGGCGCCCCAGTCAAAAACAATCCCGAAGATAACGAGATCAGCTTTGACTAGAGCATCGCTTGATCTGCAGCCACGTGGAGGGCGCCCCGAGCATGTCGGGCGCCCCCTGCCCTATATAAAGAGGGCCTCGACCCTCTTCAAAAATCAATCAATTGCTTCGACAATTCTACGCTCTTCTGCTTCCACGACACGCTCCAGAAAGCTGCCAACTCAAGCCGACGACGTCCCGCTGCTCCAGAACTTCAATCTTCACCGGACGTCGGTAACAAGAGTTGTATTTAAAGTTTACTATTCTGCCTTATTGTAAAATCTAATTGTAAACTTTGCGAACTTATAGAATTGCCCGCAGAAAACGGTCAACGACCGTGGGCCTTGGAGTAGGAGTCGACCCAGGCTCCGAACCAAGTAAACCAGCTGTGTTTGCGTTATTGTGTTCTCTTTATTTCCGCTGCGCACCCGCTCTTTTTAAATCCGAACGAATTGCGACATTCACCCCCCCCTCTCTCGCATTTCTCGATCCAACAAGTGGTATCAGAGCGGGGTTATTCAAAGTTGGTGCAACCACCACTTTGAAATTTCTTTTCGGATTTTTTTTGCCTTATTTTTTTAAATAAATAATATCTGTGAGTGTATTTAAAATATCCTTACGCCTTTTTCAATTCTGAATTCTCATTTTTTCACCATAAGTCAGAATTGATAAAAGAATCAATTTGTGAAAATTTGTCATAAAATTTTTATTATTATTTTAATATTTTTCCTCGAAATTCGTGCTACCTTAATTCGAGAAATTTTTTTTCTCTTACTTTTTCTTCATTAATCAAAATTGTTAAAATCAACATTTTCCAAAATTTTTTTTTTTTATTATTTTAATATTTTCCCTCGAAATTCGTACAATATTTTTTTGTTGCTCCCGCACTACTAATCCAAGACCAAGTCTTGGTACATCTCTGTTTTTTATTGTGTGCAAGATTTAAACTAATGGCCAATCAAGAATGGAATAGTGTCCGTCCACCCCTATTCTGTGGCGAGAACTTCAGAACCTGGAAGAGCCTAATGGAATCTCACCTAAAGACCCATCTGGATTTATGGATGATGATCCAAACAGGGTTTTCAGCACCTACAGAAGATGGAAAGTTGATCGCCTGGGATAAATTGGACGAACCAACTCTGAGGAAGATTGAGTCCGATGCAAGGGCTACTGCAATCCTACAGTGTGGCCTAACCAATGAAGAATTAAAGCGGGTCGGATCCTTCAGATGTGCTAAAGAAATCTGGGAAAAACTGATTGACCTTCATCAAGAGATCTCAGATGAAGAAGAAGATCAGGTAAGTTATCTTGTCCTTTCGGTCCAAGTACAAACAGCCGAGTCAGAGACTGAACTCGAATCCAAAGTCGAACTAGAATCAGAAGACAAATTGACTGAGACGGTAACAAATTTTGAATTCTGTTCAAAATTAGAATTAAATAATCAAATAGATACTGTAATGGTCGAGGAAGGTATAAATTCTATTGCAGGGAAAACTCCAAGAAAACTGCAAAAGAGGCCTAAACCAGTACCTAGGTCCGACTCAGAACTTGACGATGAAGAAGGAGATCCTCGGAAACGGGTTCGAATGGCTCACAACCACTACAAAATGCCGAAAGAACAATCAATCAAAAGAAAGATGGCTAGAATCAAGGGGGAGATTCCCAATCGGGAATCAAGAGGTAAATTTACAATATTTCAAAATCCATTATTTACCATGAATAATATGATTGAATCTTATAAATCAGTTAAGGCTAATGTGTTAGCAAATTTAATTCATAATGTTGCTGTTTTTGATAATCCAGAATATTATTACGATTATGATGTAACTTAGATAATTTTTGCATTAACTGTATGTTTCTTTTTATTTTATTTTTTTTGGTTAAAATTAGGATTGATTAGTTTAAGGACAAAATAGTTTAACTGAAATTTGGACAACATAGTATTGGGTGGAGGTGAGATGATAGTACGTTAGGGAAGCCAATTTGGCGGAACTAGCCGAAGCTACCGATCCAAGACCCAAACTAGTTAGACCAGAAATTTTTCAAAGAATAATTTTGAAAATGAAATTTCATTAAAAGGCTTTGTCAAGGAAAGGGTGGATGATCCCATAAGGCTACGGCCAAAGAAGGCCTAGTGCCTCGCCAAGACCTGGAAGCCAATTTTTGAAATTCAAATTCAAATTATTTTTTGTTAAATTCGAATCTAACACAAATTTTTAGTTAATTTTAGATTCAAATATCTTTTTTCAAAATAAATTTAAATTGTGTTTAAAAAATTAATTTAACTCTTTAAATTTATTCATGGTCTTTTCAAAATAAATCTTCTACTAAAACCTGTCTCACAAAAACCCTTAAGGTTAACATGCTTGATCATGTAGTACTGGGTGAGACATCTAGGACCTAAATGCATAACTCACTACTCTTTCAAATAAAATATACTTTCAAAAGTTTTTCAAAGTTATTTCTTGTTTTCAAATTAATTCACTGTACTCTATTTTTTTTACATCTTTTATTTCATGTCAAATATCACAATAAATAAAGTCTAGGACTTGATTGGGTCAATTATTGGTCAAACCTAGTCAACATAGTCAAACATGGATAACACTGAAGTCCCCTAGGACATTAGATTGAGTTAAATAGTAAAGGGGAGTGGTTTATTCTTTTTAATTTTCTTTTAAAATATCTTTGAAAAATTATTATCATTTCAAAATGGTTTTCGAAAATTGTGTTATCATACCAAATTATATTTTCAAAATCTATCTCCTTAAAAATTATCATACTCAAAAGGCATGTTCAAAATTGTTCCTTTAATTTTGACAAACCCTAAGACTAAGAGGAGGATTAACTTGTGGTCAACAAGCCTCCCAGGACTGTGTCAGATTTAAGGGAAGTTCAAATTAAAAGAAGAAGTTTTATGCCTTCAAATAATCACTATATTTTTCAAAATTGTGCTTTACAAAAATCATTATCATTTCAAAATATTTTTCGAAAAAGGGGCTTATGTTTGAAAATTATCTTCATTTCAAGTTGAATTTCCTAAAATTATATTACCGTACTGATATTCAAAACTATTCTTTTGATTTTAATAAACCCTAAAGACACAGAGGAAGATCCACTTCATGATCCATAAGGACTTCTGGGATGTGTCAAATTTAGGGGGAGTTTGAGTCAAAAGAAGAATTTCTGAAATGTGTTTATTATTTTTTTTGGTTATTAGACAATTCTTATAATTTAAATCAAACCTTAAGACTCAGAGGAAGATCGCTTGTAGTCAACAAGCTTCCTAGGACTGGGTCAAGTTTAGGGGGAGATCAAATTAAAAGAATTGTTGAAATTTTTTCAAAATATATGTTTTCATGCACTGCAAGTTTAAAATCCTTTTGAAAACATAAATAATTTTTCGTTCAAAATATTATTATTATTGTGGCCTATGAAATTGCTTTTGAAATAATATTTACTTGGGTTGGCGAATTTCCAGGACACTTAGAAAAATATCCTTGTAGTCAACAAGGTTTCCTAGGATTGTGTCAGACTGGAAAATAAACCAAGTCAAGCAAAATATTGTGTCTTCAAAAGGTCATACATTTTTCAAAATGTACTAGCATATACTTTCAAAGTACTATCATTTTTTTTTGGAGATAGTATTTACTTGAATTGGAGAACTTTTCCAGGACACTTAGGGAAATGTCCTTGTAATCAACAAGGTTTCCTAGAATTGTGTCAGACTGGAAAAGAAACCTAGTCAAGTAAAATATTTTTCTAAAAGTACTTATGTGTTTCAAATCATAATTTATTTCAAAAGTACTTATGTCTTCAAAAATGCATAATATCTTTCAAAAAGTACTGCTATTTTTCAAAATATAATGTTTCCAAAAGTACAAATATTTTTCAAGGCAAAAGTGTTCTAAGTGCATGAAGCTTTTAAAGATTTGCCTACAAATACATTTTTTAAATGGATTTAATCTAGAAATTTAAGTTTTTTATGCCTTCAAAATTATTCTAAGTATCTTTTTGCTTTCAAAATTCATAGGCTCTGATACACAAACATTCTCCTTATCACTTCCTTCAAAATATTTTTCTTAATTGAACTTAAAAATAGGTCTAAGGAGAAGAATTTAACATTAAGGGGGAGAGATAGGAAAGAAAAGAGAGAATCAAATTTTTCAAATTTGAATTTCAAAAACATCCGAAGTACTTAATTTTTTCAAAATCAATTTAAGTACTTGATTTTTTACTTAATTTTTTTAAATACAACTTAAGTACTTAACATTTTGTTCCAATTACTTAACAATTCCTTTCAAAAATTTATTTCAAGTATTTAAATGAGTTTAGTACTTAACTATTTTTAAATCAAGTACCTGACACTTAATTTTTCAAACTTCTCAAAAGTACTTGCTTTATACTTGAAAATTATCTAAGTGTAAAAAGTTTTGAAAATATTTTTACTCTGTTTTTGAAATACTTTGTCAAAAACATGAAGCACTTAGAAAAACTCATAAATCCCTGTTAGATACCTTGTTCACCCATGCCTGTTTTTGATATATGTCAAAGGGGGAGGAAAGGTCAAAGTTAAGAGTTGTAAATACAAGTATTCAGGGTTTTAGGGGGAGTATGAAAAATAAATATTTTTTTTCAACTCTACATTTATTCTATTCATAAATAGTTATACTTCATTGCTTAACCTTTTGTGCTTAAACTGTTATAAGTTTTTCCTTAACTTTGAATTGTGTTGCCATAATCAAAAAGGGGGAGATTGTTGGTGCAGGAAGCACCAGATCGAACCTTGTTTTGATATTGGCAAAGGATTCAAAGTTAAGGGTTGTTTGGTATCTAACAATGCTGCTTGAGAGTGCAGAAAACCAAGTCCTAGCGAAGGGATGCTAGGCACCTGACGATGGGCTGTCAGGAACTCAAGACCTAGCGAAGGGCTGCTAGGCACCTGACGATGGGCTGTCAGGAAACCAAGTCCTGGCGAAGGGTTGCTGGGCGAAAACCAAGTCCTAGCGAAGGAATGCTAGGCACCTGACGATGGGCTGTCAGGAACTCAAGACTTAGCGAAGGGCTGCTAGGCGAAAACCAAGTCCTGGCGAAGGGCTGCTAGGTGAAAACCAAGACCTGGCGAAGGGCTGCCGGGCAAAAGTCCAACTGGAGGATCCGGTTGGCACCAGGTAAAACTCTCCCGAGAGGAGTAGGTGAGGACGCGTTCCCCTCGAGGGAACATTAGGCGTCGGTTCGACCTAGGGCTCCATTTTGGAGATCCAAAGTCAGAACCAAGACAGCTAAGGCTGTTTTAACTAACTTATTATTTGCTGTTTTGGACTAACCCTGGATGCAGGACCGAAGGACTGTGTTTCTGCAGCTCAGAGAGCCTCAAAGGAGTGAGGCCGTAGCTGAGTAGGGCGCCCCGGATGTGTCGGGCGCCCCAGAGTCAACCCAAAGTCAGCAGAGAAGTAAACCTCCGACAGCACAGCGTTGGGGGGCGCCCCGCGCATATCGGGCGCCCCTCTTGTCGCGGGCGCCGCGCAAATCGGGCACCGCATGTCGGGCGCCCCGCGTGTCTCGGGCGCCCACTGTGCCACGCCACTGAAGGCAGCTGCAGCTCACCCTCGCGAAGCCTCGGTGATAAAGTTTGACCGGTCAATCGGGCGCCCCGTGCGCGTCGGGCGCCCCAGTCAAAAACAATCCCGAAGATAACGAGATCAGCTTTGACTAGAGCATCGCCTGATCTGCAGCCACGTGGAGGGCGCCCCGAGCATGTCGGGCGCCCCCTGCCCTATATAAAGAGGGCCTCGACCCTCTTCAAAAATCAATCAATTGCTTCGACAATTCTACGCTCTTCTGCTTCCACGACACGCTCCAGAAAGCTGCCAACTCAAGCCGACGACGTCCCGCTGCTCCAGAACTTCAATCTTCACCGGACGTCGGTAACAAGAGTTGTATTTAAAGTTTACTATTCTGCCTTATTGTAAAATCTAATTGTAAACTTTGCGAACTTATAGAATTGCCCGCAGAAAACGGTCAACGACCGTGGGCCTTGGAGTAGGAGTCGACCCAGGCTCCGAACCAAGTAAACCAGCTGTGTTTGCGTTATTGTGTTCTCTTTTATTTCCGCTGCGCACCCGCTCTTTTTAAATCCGAACGAATTGCGACATTCACCCCCCCCTCTCTCGCATTTCTCGATCCAACATAAGGTGCTTGTGAGATGCTGGTTTCAAGATCTATAGGTGCATGCAGTTCTAGGGTTAGGGCCTAGGCTAAGTCCATTTTGCAAAAAAGCCCTAGTTTTGAAAGGGGTAATTTTTCTTAAGAAAAACTAAGTCGAAAAATAAAAAAAATGCACAAAGAAAATGATTTTTCAAATTAAGTAGGAACTGATAAGTAATAAAACAGTTTTACCAAAACACAGAATTAGATCAACTCTATTCTACCAAGCATAACCCTAACTGCCTTCTTAGTGAGCTGAACTCAGACTCAGATAGGGGTTTGGTGAATATGTCAGCTAGGTTGGATTTTGAGTCTACATGCTTAAGGACTATCTCACCCCTGGCTACATGATCTCTTACGAAGTGGTGTTTGACTTCTATGTGTTTAGTTCTAGAGTGTTGGATTGGATTCTTAGTTAGATTAATTGAGCCTAGATTATCAATGTAGACCTGAGTTTGGGTGTAGTTAAGCTGGAAGTCTTTAAGAGTGTGCATCATCCATAAGAGTTGTGCTACACATTCTCCCAAAGCAACATACTCAGCTTCAGTTGTGGATAGAGCTACACAGTATTGCTTTCTGCTGCACCAACTTACTAGACTATTTCCTAAAAGTTGCCAGCTTCCACTTGTACTCTTTCTATCTAGTTTACAACCAGCATAGTTAGAATTTGAGTATCCTGACAAGTCAAAATTTGAGGTCCTAGGATACCAACTCCCTACATTTAGGGTGCCCTTAATGTATCTTAGTATTCTTTTTAGGGTTGCTAAGTGCGTTTCCTTAGCACAGGTTTGGTATCTAGCACACGTTCCTACAGCAAAAAGGATATCAGGTCTGCTGGCTGTAAGGTATAGTAGACTTTCAATCATACTCCTATATAATTTGAGGTCTACAGATTTACCATCAGGTTCACTATCAATTTTTACATTTGTGGCCATGGGGGTACTTATGCTTTTGGAGTTGTCCATTTTGAATTTCTTTATTAACTCCTTAGCATATTTGGATTGATGGACATAGTTTCCATCCCTAGTTTGCTTAATTTGTAACCCTAGAAAGAATTTGAGCTCACCAACTAAGCTCATTTCGAATTCATTTTCCATTATTTTAACAAATTCTTTTAAGAAATTTGAGTTGGTGGATTGATAGGTATCATTTTGTTGATCATTTTAGATGCTAACATCCAAATTTGACCCATATTTTACTTACTTAATATTGCATTTATCCTAGGTTTTGTGAATGTAGTCTATTTTTGGGTTTCATTGTAAGTTTTGCCACATTGGGATATTTTGGAACTTAATTGTGAATCTATGTTTGCAGGCTTTGAAAGGATCACGGACCAAGGTCAAGGATGGTCAGAATCAGGCTTAGATTAAGGCGATCAAGCTCTGGAGAATTGTGAGCCGTCCATTCAGAAGATAAGCAGATATGGATCATCCAGAGCAAATCAGATGGATCCCAGATGAGGAAAGGTAGATCTGACCGTCATAATGAGATCTGGAAGTTTAGGGTTAAATCGGAGCTCATCTAGCCATTAGATCAAGATCAGAGGGGTCTGGACCGTCTGTTCAAAGATCAGGTTGATCTGAGCCATCCGTTGCAAATTTGGAGATTCGAGCCACTAAGAGACAGATCTTGACCTTTGATCAACATCTGAGAATTTTGGGTCAGATTGGATAAAGATCAACTGTTGGATGAGCTTTGAACAATCTTAGCCGTCCAAATTAAATGGCATAAGTTTAAATGGAAAATTCCCTCCGTAGAACGGTTTGTCGCGTCTTCGCCGAGCTTCTTCAAGTTTCTTCATTTTTTCTTCATTTCTACTGTGGTTTTCTCCATCTGAAGGCGTGGCCGACTCGATTTCGATCTTAGAACAAGATCTGGATCATTGGAAGGAGGTTTCCGTGGAGATTCTAGCTTGGATTTGCACCGGAACAGAGTTGATTGAGGGTTTCGTCAATTTCTATGATCTGATCGATTTAATCGTGATCTTGAGCCATTGTCATCCATTGGAGCTATCTGGAGGGTCCTCTGGTATGCTCTGATCATCACAAAATCATCATCACACCTCGACATCGCGAGATCGAAGAGATCGATTGGTTTTCACCAGCTTAGTGCAGTCTGTGAGCAGAGTTGAAATTGAGACCGTTTTTCCATTGATCTGCGGAGCTGAAGGGGTTCTTGGCTTGCTCTTGTGTGACGGCAAGGAGATCTTGAGCTAAGGGATGGATCGAGGATTAGTTTCTTAATGCATTTCTATTGTTTTAGCTGTAATTTCAGTTCTGCAAACCATTTCATTTCTGTCTTTATATCAACTGCTATCGTTTCCTTTCCTGAATAGTTCTGCTTTAATTAGGTTTTAATTCTGCAAGTAAATTAGCTAGGAATCTTGTTCAGTGAACAATTGTATTAAATTTCAGTTCATTTCCTGTTTTGTAGCTTGCGTATCAGTTTTGTTAAGCAGTGCGTATCAATTTGCTCTTGCATATCTGTTTTCTCTTTTGGTATCTGAATTTTGTCTTAAGCAGGTGTTAGATCTTCTTCTGCATTATTACATTGTAGCTGGTTTCAATTACAAAGAGTTTAGTAGCAATATCTGCATTTTGTATCAGCTTGTCTTGTGTCGAATTCCATTTCTGCCATTCAGTTTTAATTTTTGCCATTCAGTCATTTCTGCACATTCGGTTATTAGTTGCTGAAGTTCGTTTCAAGTGAAGCTTTAGCTATCTTGAATTCCATCCGAAGTTAGATTTATGTATTCGATTTCAGTTGTGTGATTGATTCTGCATTTAATTGGTTGTTGCATTTCTGCATATAGATTCTGAAATTCTGCCTTCATCCTTTGCATTAGATTATTTTTTGGATAGGTCAGTTTCTTTGCTGAGTATTAATGTCATAGCTTCTGAATTGTGTACCAAACAAAGCCCAGCAAATTGATTGATCTCAGTTTGTGTTTTAGTTGGGTTGTTCTGAAACTCTGCAGCATACCAATTCTGAAGTTTTGTATCAATCTCGAATTGCATGTGCATTTCTCTGAAGTTTTCAGCTTGTTTGCAAATCTATTTTCCTTGAGTTGAGTCCTGAAGTTAATCGTACCTTTTAATGTGCTAATGTGCTTGGAATTAGTTTGTTTAATATCCAGTTAATTTTTGAATTCCAGTTTCTATTCCTGCATTGAGTTTGTTGTTTCCATTTCTGAATTTCTGCCTTTATTGTTCTAAATTCCTGTTTTAATGTCTGCATTCCTTCACTCGTTCATGCATAGCTTTTCACTAATGTCTTGTCTTCCAAGTTGAATTGATCAGTGCCATTCGGAATTTGTCAGTTTATAGCTCTGCACCTAGAGTAGGTTTTCAGCACATGAGTTTCTTTTCTTTGTATCATGTTTGTCTCCATTTCTACACTTTGTATCAGGGGCAACTTAGGCACCGATTGGTGTCAAGTTAAATGCTATTTCTAGTGTGCTATGGTGTTTGAAATCAGTTAGTATTGCACTCGGTTATTTTTAAACCTTTTCATCCATGAAGGGATTCGTTTGCTTCTAAATTTTGTAGCTAGCTTCCATTTAGCTTGCTTTAAGTTTGAATTCTGAAGTAAGATGTTCTTGCATTAGTTTAAACCGGAAATGCCAGCACTATTTTGATTCTCTTTGCTTAGCATCTAGTTTACATTTGATATCAAAATTGTCCCCCAAGTTTGGCTACTTTGCATTGGTAGAATTAAATTCACAATTGTTTGAATTCATTAGTCAATATTTCCTAGCTTAAACTTGTCTAGTTAATTTTCTTTTCTCTTTAATTGAATTGTCATTTCTAATTGAAGCCAAAACCAATTTCTACTCGAAACCCAAAAATAGTTGACGACACTTAAACTCAAGCTCGAATCGAACAATCTTAACTAGCCCTAGGAAAAATACGACCTGTGGCCCCTTTACTACATTTTTATTCTTTGTGAGCAAAAAGGATTTCTAGGTTTATAAATATCTAAATTTGAGACCCACATTCGTGACATATATCTTGGGTCCATCAAATTTTTGGCGCCGTTGCCAGGGAGGCTACTAGTTGAGTTGTTTGATTTTTGCTTGTATGCTTATTTCATATCTTTCTTAACTCATTTTTTTGTGCTTACTGCTATATCTTGTGATTTACTTTACTTGTTTCATCTTTCTATATACTTTTACTACGATTTGTTTTTGATTTTATGACCAGGTCTACAGGTGGTGATCTCGAAGAATTTGACCCTGAAATTGAGAGAACTTTCAGAGCAAGGAGGAACCAAGACATACTTTCAGAGACCATTGATATTCCTTCTCTTCAGACTTTTCCCACTCATTCAGGCATTATCATGGTAGACCACCAGAAGACTATGAAGGAACTCGCAGCACCATACGACACATTTCAGTATTCCAGCATTGCTTATCCAGAGCTGGCTGGCGATTTTGAGCTTAGATCTGGACTCATTCACTTGCTACTTAAGTTTCAAGGATTATCTAGAGAAGATCCAAATAGACACCTGCATGAGTTTCACATCGTATGCTCCACCATGAAGCCTCAGGGTATTTCAGAGGAAGACATCAAGCTGAGGGCTTTTTCGTTTTCTCTGACTGGAGCAGCTAAAGACTGGTTCTACTATTTACCTACTGGGCACGTGTCTAGTTGGATTTCCATGAAGAAGGCATTCCTAGAAAAATATTTTCCAGCCTCCAGAACTGCAATCATAAGAAAGAGTATATGTGGTATACAGCAAGTGGTGGGGGAAACACTTTATGACTACTCGGAGAGATTTAATAAGCTTTGTTCCAGTTGCCCACAGCATCAGATTAGCGAGCAGCTCCTCATTCAGTATTTCTACGAGGGATTATTACAGATGGATAGGATCATGATAGATGCTACAGCTGGAGGAGCCCTAGTTAACAAAACCCCAGAACAAGCTAGGGAGCTCATTTCAAATATGGCAGAAAATTCTCAGTAGTTTGGAAGCAGAGCATTGTCTACTAGAGGAGTTAATGAAGTTCAGGTAGCTTCCAGTGAACAAAAAGAAATAAAGAATGCATTGGTAGAGCTCACATCAGCAATAAAGCAAATGGGTCTTAATAATGCAAGTCAAAATTCCAATCTTTCGGTGCCTCCACAATCAAGCCAAGTGATGAGAGTATGTGGCATTTGCTCTAGTCAAGAACATAATTCAGATTCATGCCCCAACCTCCAACAAGATGAGACAATAGCGACATTGGTTAGGGGACAATTTCAATCCCGGAATAACCCCTATTCGTCTACTTATAACCCCGGTTGGAGGGATCACCCAAATCTGAGGTACGGGAATTCTTTCTACCAATAGAATCCGCAACAACAACAATTTCAGCAACCACAGCAATTTTTTTAGCAGCCACAGCAATTTCAGCCCCAAAATCAGCATTTCCAGCCAACATTTCAGAATTTCCAGCAACCGTTTCAAGGGAATCAACAAGGTTTCCAAGGGAATTTGAATTATCCACAGCAATATCAACCTTTACAGCAGCAATTCCAACAACCGCAGCAAAGTTTCCAGCCTTGGAATCAAAGTTTTCAGCCACAAAATCAAGGATTTCAGCGCAATCAATTTCAATCTTCACCACAACCACTTTCACTTCAAAATCAGAATTTTCAAGGCTATAATTTTCAGCAAATTCAACTAACATTCCAGCCTACTTATCAGCCATTTCAACAACAATTTCAGCCCTCATATCAGCCCCAACAGTCCCAGTTCCAACAATCACAGCAAGGCAATATTTTTGCTGCCATACAAAACCTTGAAAGGCAAATGGGACAATTGACTAGTGGGATAAATCAAAGTCAAGCTTAAGGATCAAGCCAATTACCTTCTCAAGCTATTCCTAACCCAAAGGGAAACGTTAGCACTATTTATTTGAGGAGTGGGAAGGTTACTTCATCTCCAAAGAGTCCAAGAGCAGATTTTTCTGAAAACAGGGCAGCAACTATAATTTCAGCACTGATCATCCCCGAAACCACTTCAAAATCAGTTGGTTCCACCCCTAGTCTGTGCTCAACTCCTTCATCAAGCAATCCTATAATTTTGGTGGAAAACGAGGCACAAATCAGCCCTGAAACTGACATCACAGCAGCTACAACAAGTGGGACAGCAGCTCAAAATTTAGCTCCTCCAAATTCGGTTCAAGAGGAAGAAATGAGGGTGCCCTTGTCCTTTCCACTGCGGAAAACTCAAGCCAAAAGACAAGTGGAGGAGGAGAAAGCCAAAGAGTACAATGAGCTGGTAAAATTGTTCAGCAAAGTAGAGATTAATGTACCCCTGTTGACCATGATTAAATAGATTCCTAAGTATGCAAAATTTCTGAAAGATTTATGTGTTTACAAGAAGAAGCTTAAGGAAAATGAGTTGGTCAGCCTGGGGAAAAATGTTTCATCACTCATCCATGTCATACCTCAAAAGTGTGAAGACCCTGGAGTTTTTACTGTATCGTGTGAAATAGGGAGGACTATTTTTCATGACGCTATGCTAGACTTGGGAGCCTCCATCAATGTAATGCCCAGATCGGTCTTCCAGATGCTTGGCATTGAACCTCTACAACCCACTGGAGTGGTAATTCAGTTAGCTGACAGAAGCCAGACCCATCCAGCAGGAGTTATTGAAGATGTTTTAGTAAAAGTTAAGGAGTTGATTTTCCCTGCGGACGTCTACATTCTAGACATGGAAGGAGAGTATCTTGCACATAGATCCCCACTCATCCTTGGGAGGCCTTTTTTGAAGACTGCCAAAACAAAAATTGATGTTTATGCTGTTGGATCGAGAAAGACCGATAGAGGGGGGGTGAATATCGGAAAATGTTCGGATTTAAAAGAAAGAGCAGTTACGCAGCGGAATAAAATCAAACAACGCAAACACCAGTAGTTTACTTGGTTCGGAGCCTGGGTCGACTCCGACTCCATGGCCCACGGTCGTTGACCGTTTACTTTGGGCAATTCTATAATGCGCAAAACAGTTACAGAGTAAGATTACAAAAATGACTGTAAATAGAAAATTACACTCTGTTTTACCAACTCCCGGTGTAGATCGAGTTTCGGTGCAGCGGGAGGTCGACGACGCTTCGGACTTGAGTTGGGAAGTTCCTGGAGCAGAGCGTAGTCGTCAGAGCGTTTGGAAGCGTTGAATGAAAGCAGTGTTGAAGCTAGGGGTCGAGGGGTGCTATTTATAGCACCTAGGGGCGCCCTGGTCGTCGAGGGCGCCCTGCCACGTGTCACCCAATCCGTGCTTCGCTCGGTCAAGAGTTATCGCACCGGAATAGGGATGAGGTTTGACCTCTGGGGCGCCCTGGTCGCTGAGGGCGCCTTGGTTGACCCGGACTTCTCGGCTGGATTGAGTTGAAGCTTCGCAGAGAGAGCTGGAGGCGCCTTGGCTGCTGAAGGCGCCTTGGCTGCTGAAGGCGCCTTCGCTGCTGAGGGCGCCTTGCCCAGTAAGCAACTGAAGCCTATTTTGCTTCGCTTGGTTCTGGTTCACCTTGAGGGCGCCCTGGACACTTAGGGCGCCTTACTCAGCTGTTGCCTCACTCCTTTGAGGCTCTCTGAGTTGTAGACACACGTCCCTTTGGTCCTGCATCAAGGGTTAGTCCAAAACACAACAAAACAATAATTATTTTATACAGCCTTAGCTGTCTTGGTTCTGACTTTGGTCTCCAAAATGGAGCCCTAGGTCGAACCTACGCCTAATGTTCCCTCAAGGGGAACGCGTCCTCACCTACTCCTCTCGGGAGAGTTTACCTGGTGCCAACCGGATCCTCCAGTTGGACTTTTGCCCGGCAGTCCTTCGCCAGGTCTTGACTTTCGCCCAGCAGCCCTTCGCCAGGACTTGGTTTTTGCCCAGCAGCCCTTCGCTAGGTCTTGAGTTTCGCCCAGCAGCCCTTTGCCAGGACTTGGTTTTTGCCCAGCAGCCCTTCGCCAGGTCTTGAGTTCCTGACAGCCCATCGTCAGGTGCCTAGCATCCCTTCGCTAGGACTTGGTTTTCGCCCAGCAACCCTTCGCCAGGACTTGGTTTCCTGACAGCCCATCGTCAGGTGCCTAGCAGCCCTTCGCTAGGACTTTGTTTCCTGACAGCCCATCGTCAGGTGCCTAGCAGCCCTTCGCTAGGACTTTGTTTCCTACACTCTCAAGCAGCATTGTTAGATACCAAACAACCCTTAACTTTGAATCCTTTGCCAATATCAAAACAAGGTTCGATCTGGTGCTTCCTGCACCAACATATGCTGGCACACTGTCGATGGAAGTGGGGGACACAGTAGTCCAGTTTAGTATTTTCGATGCCATGAAGGACCCTAGGGGAGATCACTCTATTATGAGCATGGACACTCCAGATGAGACTATTGAGGCACAGTTAATTACTGATGATGTTGCATTTGACATAGTGATGGGAGATTTGATTTCAGAGAAAGTTGAGGATGCATTAGTTGTGAAGGCATTGGAGGAGATGAATGGAAAAGCACATGACAACCTTGAATTCGAAACTGAAGCTTTATAGGACTCTTCTTATCTTTTATTTTGTGATATTGCTATCGATAGTCCTAATTTTTCTAATAAGGTTGTTGCAGATATTACTGAGGAAGCATGCACGGGAGATGATTCTACAGGTGTAGGGGATTACACAGAGCCCCAGGGACCACCAACATTAATCGATACATTAGAAAATTCAGAGGACAAGTCAGAAAGTGTAAGGACTTGCATGATGGGAGCAAGAACCCAAGGATCACCTATTCTAGTTGAGTGTCTACCAGAACTTGAGCATGATCAGGTAAGTATTTCTCCTTTTCCTTTAGAAAATTTCAGAGAGGTGTCTAGAATTGCATGTGAAGCATGTCTTGATACATCTTTTGTGAAAAATAATTATGAAAATTCCATAGAGGCGCCCAGGCTTGATTTTATTCATTGCGATGATATTCTTGATACATATTATGCTGAATCTGACTGTGAAAATTTTTTAGAAGAGCCTGAAATTGATGTTGTTTATTTTGATGAATCTCTTGCTATATCTTATGCTGAAGTTGTGTGTGAAAAACTTATGGAGGTACCCGTGATTGATTTTATTGGCTGTGAAACATTTCTTGATACATATTATGCTAAATCTGACTGTGAAAAATTTTTAGAAGAGCCTGAAATTGATGTTGTTTATTTTGATGAATCTCTTGCTATATCTTATGCTGAAGTTGAGTGTGAAAAACTTATGGAGGTACCCGTGATTGATTTATTGGCTGTGAAAAATTTCTTGATATACCTTATGTAGAAACTGCTTGTGAAAATTCGATAGAGGTATCTAAAGTTGATTTCATTGGTTGCAATGCATTGCTTGATACATCCTTGGTGGGAAATAATTGTGAAAATTCCATTAAAATATCCAAAATAGATTTCACTTGTGGTGATAAGTTTCTTGATATACCTTTGGTGGTTTTTAATTGTGAAAAATTCTTTGAGGTGCCGAAAATTGATTTTATTGGATGTGATGCATTTTTGGATACATTCTATGTAAAAATTGATGGTATTACATTTCTATCTTACTCTACACGCATGAGAAAAGTATTACATGGTTTTGCAGGGTCTCAAAGATTTCTTGAGTGGGTACTCCATCTAAACAGTCTTCAACCTCCTGGAAGGATTTCCAAAAAGCATCAAGAGGGAAGAGATGATCTTACTCTAATCCGAAGCACTCTACCTCTTAAATGGCTCTTGTACCTACATCACCTTCAACCACCTGAACATTTTACTGTAAAGTCTCAGTGTGGGGGAGACATGCACCATGATATAGATCACATGAAGGCAGCTCTCTCAACTACCCATACTCCTCCACTACCACGATGGAGGTTATTTCTTGATAGACTCCGACCGCCAGAAATAAAGGGGAGTTTGTTCTTTCTTGTATTTTCTTTCATTACATGTTTCATTTTTATGTTTTCAAGAAGTAGAATTTTCTTTTAAAAGAGTCTTTGCTAATAAATGCTTGAGTAGAGTAGAATGAATAAATAGACATTGTAAATACCATGTTATTTCTTTTGGCAAATTTTCTTAATGAGTAGGAATAAATGTATCCCTCTAGGTTGTTTTCATGTCATTTTAGAGTCTCTTGAAAATAAATTAATTTTGGTTGTTAAAACTTAGAGGTTTGAGCTCATGGATGAAATCTTGGATGCTTGAGTACTACTTGGCTTAAGATTCTTAATTGATGACTTGAGATGCATCATTTGTACCTAGTAAGGATTAGCCTTATTTTTTTTGTAACACATACATGTGATTGTACTCTAGAACTTGCTTAGGTTCTTTCAAAACTAAATTTCAATGATTGGATCACATCTATAGAAGCTAATCAATTTGTTTATCTTTCCATATCAATTCTTGGCAATAATCATGTTATTCTATTTTCCTTTCCAAATCTTCTACTCTTAACCATACTTTTATAGGGACTTGTTTGTTTGGGGATGTTCTTTGATGTTATTTTGCCCGAGACAGACAAAGGATTAAGTGTGAGGGAGTGGCTAGTGTGTTGGAAACATTTTGTATCAAAAAGATTCATTTCATTTCAAGTTGAAGCTAAAAGGTGCCAAGTTGAGTGGAGTTTGGTGTCAAGAATGAGCAAGAAGAAGTGGTTAAGGATGGAACCAATTGGAGCATCTAGATTCTTATTATACTTTGAAGATCCAAGTGGCATGCAATGAAAAAAAATAAAATCTGCAATGAAGAAAAGAAAATGGCACGCAAATGAAGAAGATGTATCAAAATTCTATGGAGCATGTTTCGGCTATTATGCTAGAGGATGAATTACAACTGTGTTAACCTGAAATCAATGCAGAAATTCTGTGCCAAGTTGAATTCAGTTGAAGAAGGAAGAAAAACTGAGCCAAAGTGGAAAGGAAATGAGCATGAAAAAAAATCTAGATTCTTATTATACTTTGAAGATCCAAGTGGCATGCAATGAAAAAAAAACAAAATCTGCAATGAAGAAAAGAAAATGACACGCAAATGAAGAAGATGTATCAAAATGCTATGGAGCATGTTTCGGCTATTATGCTAGAGGATGAATTGCAGCTGTGTTAACCTGAAATCAATGCAGAAATTCTGTGCCAAGTTGAATTCAGTTGAAGAAGGAAGAAAAACTGAGCCAAAGTGGAAAGGAAATGAGCAAGAAAAAAAATGAAATGAAAAAAAAGACACAAAGAAAGCAAAGTATCAAGCCCATTAAGTGGAAGAAGATGTTTTGAAAATCTGAATAATCTGGAAATACTGGAAGTGAGAAACTGCAAGGTGCTGAAACAATTGAAGAACTACTGTTGAATCTGTTGAAGATGAGAGCTTGAGAGGGTTGCAAGAACTCTTGGAGGGTAGAGAGTTGAGGAGAAGAAGAAGTTTGAGTGTGAGGAGTAGAAGGGGGTATGGAGCCCCTTTTATAGTGCAGTTTCGGACGCCCTGTAGCGGGAGGGCGCCCTTGATGGCGAGGGCGCCCCGCCTGGCGAGGGCGCCCTGCCTGGCGAGGGCGCCCTGGACAGGGCTCTGGCTGCCTTTTGACAGCTTTCTGCCATTGAAGGACAGTATGGGGGCGCCCTGGCTGCTGAGGGCGCCCCGGTCAGCCTGTAGTAGCAGAGAGCTACTTTTGACCAGCCTCGGGGCGCCCGCAAGGGTTTGGGCGCCCTAAGGACAGGTTTTTGACCCTAAAAGATAGGTTTTGACCAGATTTGACTTGTTTGACCAGGTTTGACTAGATTTGACTATTTTGACTGTGGTTTTGACAAAGTTGACCATGGTTTGACTGTGTTGACTATGGTTTGACCATGTTGATCATGGTTTGACTATGAACTACAGGATTAACTCATAATATAGGCATTAAAGAATTTACTATCTTAATCCTACTGTCTCACCCAATCTAGGGTTTTCAATCACGTTAGCCTTATAGGTTTTGTGAGACAGGTTTTGTTATTATTATTATTATTTATTTTGAAACCATTAAATTAATTTTTGAAAAATAGTTAAGTTTATTTTGAAGGAGAATGTTTGAATCTATGCTTAACTGAAAGTTGTGTTAGATTTGAATTTGACAAAAAGTAATTTGAATTTGAAATTCAAAAATTGGCTTCCAGGTCTTGGCGAGGCACTAGGCCTTCTTTGGCCGTAGCCTTATTGGATCATCAACCCTTTCCTTGACAAAGCCGTTTAATGAAATTTCATTTTCAAAATTAATTTTTGAAAAAGTTCTGGTCTAACTAGTTTGGATTTTGGATCGGTAGCTTCGGCTAGTTTCACCAGTCTAAAGAGACCAAGTGAACTTGATCTTATTAGAATTGGTTTCCCTAACGTACTATCATCTCACCTCCACCCAATACTATGTTTTCAAATTTCAGTTAAGTTTGTTTAGTCCTTATACTAACTATTTCTAAGCATGGTAAATTGCAGAAATTAAATAAACACTCAATCAGGCAAATTGCAAGAATTAAATTCTATTTAACAATAAAAATAGTTTTTAATTTGGCTCCCCCTGGACTGAAGCCACGGTAATGATTAGGCAAGATGTGAATCTTGTCCTTGGGGATCCAATACTGATTTGATCCAGTTGGTTTGTTCAGGTACAGTTTAGGTACCCATGCCTGAATTTTACCTCTGGACTAATTCAGTACAGCAAAGTAAGATCTTTGTCAGGATTTGGTTCTATAGCCAAGTTCGGATAGATTTAGAACAGACTTCTGTTTTCCAAGAATCATGTCAAGATTCTTGGAACCAGAGGTGAATCGCTCTAAGACTGATCTAAGATCCTTAACCTGAGTTTTCAGGGAGGAGTTCTCTTTCTCAAGTTTTTCAACTTGAGTAGGAGTTCCTTCTTGAACTTTCTCGATTAAGGATTTAGAGTCAGCTCCCTCTTTCAGGAGTTTTACTTCCTGTCGGAGGGACTCGACTCGGAGTTTGGCTTTCGCCAAATCTCGAGAAAGATAAGAAATAAGTTCGTTTAATTGACTTCTATTGAAACCACTTACCTTGATTTGGCCGTCTTCTGAAAAGGTTAGTCTGCCGTCGTCTTGTTCAGATTCTGACTCGGTCCCGACTTCTTCTGAGGCGGTCAGGGCTAGTAGGTTTGACTGGGGTGCTTCTTCTTCTTCTTCTGAGGAAGATTCGTCCTAGGTTGCTTGGAGTGCTTTCTTTCTTCTTGGAGTGCTTTCTTTCTTCTTGTAGTGGCCCTTCTTCTTGCACTCGTAGCAGGTTACGTTGGGCTTGTTTTTGTCATTTGTGGGTTCAGCTGGTTCGTCCTTTCTTCGGTTGGCCTTCCTTCTGTTGGTTTGGTTCTTTAACTCTTTATAGTAGCTTCAGGCCAATCGGACCAGCTTCGGTCGATCTCCTTCTTCGTCTTCTGAGTCTGAGTCAGAGTTAGACTCGGGTTCAGATTGTGGCTTTTTCTTTGTTGTCCTTCCATCTTTTCCTGCAACAAAGGCAATACCTTTCTCGGCCATATTGCAGTTAGTCTGTTCATGAAGTTCTAATTCGGAAAACAATTCATCTAATTTAATTTTAGAGAGATCCCTTGAAACCTTGTATGCATCTACCATAGATGCCCACAAGGTATTTCTAGGGAAAGTATTTAAGGCATACCTTATTAGGTCACGGTTTTCGACCTTGTGACCTATAGTGTGAAGACCGTTCATCAATTCTTGGATTCTTGCGTGGAGCTGGGCTGCTGTTTCATTGTCGGTCATCTTGATGGTGTACAGTTTGTTTAGGAGCAGATCTCTCTTACTGATTCGAGTGTCTGATGTTCCTTCGTGCAGCTCGATCAGTTTTGCCCACAGCTCCTTGGCACTGTTGAAGGGGCCCACCCGGTTTAGCTCCTCTTTTGTCAAGCCACATTGAAGAGTCTGAGTCGCCTTTGCATATGCTTCGATTCTTCGTTTCAGAGCGGTGTCCCACTCTGTGTAGCTTTGAGGAACCCCGTCAACATTTGTGGGAATCTCCAGTCCGGACTGGATGATAATCCACATGTCCACCTGAGTTTTCAGGTGGACCTCCATTCGACTTTTCCAGTAGGAAAAGTCTTCTCCACTGAAAAGTGGAGGTCTGGCGGTGTTGAATCCTTCTTGCATGGCCATTTAATCTGAAAAAATAACTAAAAAGGATTTCCCATGACTTGGCCTTGGATTAGTAGTGTGGGATGAATAAAATGAAATAACGAGGGGTGTTGCACCAACCTCGATTAACGGGAAAAAGAAAATTCGAACGAAATAAAAAAATTCGAACGAGAAAAAGAAAATAAAAATCCGAAAAATTTTCAAACTGGTGGTTGCACCAAATTTGAACTTCCCCGCTCTGATACCGCTTGTTGGATCGAGAGAACCGATAGAGGGGGGGTGTGAATATCGGAAAGCGTTCGGATTTAAAATAAGAGCAATTGCATAGCGGAAGATAAAAACACACAACGCAAACATATTTATTTTTTACTTGGTTCGGAGCCTAAGTCGACTCCTACTCCAAGGCCCACGGGCGTTGACCGTTTACTTTGGGCAATTCTATATGAGGCGCAAAAACAGTTTACAAGAATTGATTACAATAGTAGTGTAATAAGCACAAAATTAAAAGATCGCTCTTTTGTTACCGACGTCCGAGGTAGGTTGACTTTTAGAAGCGGAGGGACGTCGTCGGCTCGTGTTGGGAGGTTTCCGGAGTAGAGCGCGGGAGCAGAAGAGCGTCGAAGCGTTGAATTGAAGTTGTTGCTGAAAGCCTGTGTAGCGACCCGCCTTCTCTACCTTAGACGGTCCGCTACTTTATCTACTATCTTGACTCTAATGCACGACTAAGAATGCGGAACTTTCCTTTTTTTTTTTTTTTTTAAATCCATCTACGGATGATATTCTAACTTTAATAGTCATGCATGATACAATGGCACACTTCCTTTCTCTAGAACTTCTCTGCATTGGTACTAGTCGACTGCGATCTAACCAGTCGACTGGTATCGGCCACAGAAAGTTTCTGGGCGCGGCACCAGTCGACTGGCCTCTTGGCAGTCGACTGATGCATCGAACAGAAGCTACCGTTCGATAGGGCAGTCGACTGATACTGAACCAGTCGACTGGCACGCCTGAAAGTCTGAAATTCAGATTCGAAACCTTGTTTCAAAAATCCACAAAACTTATGGTTTCAAGCCATACAAAGACACAACACCATTTCTATACTCTTTACTAGTTTCCTAAACAATTTAGCCAATCAAAACAACTTCATAAACTCGAAATTAGAACTTTTGCGGAAGTAAATAAGTTATGAAAATCTATAAGAACTTTAAACTAGAGTTTTGTACCAAACTTCACCCCTATGCATTCATAACACCAAAACACATGTTCTAAACATTTCTAAAGCATTGTGGAACGTGAATGCAACTTTTCTAAGCATATTTAAGCAATAAAAACTTGATTCAAAGGGAAACTAGCACTATCTTGGCACATGCATCAATATCTCCAACAAAGTATCAATATCCAAAACTACTCACACTTCTACTCATCCAATGCAATCATAAGGATATGTATGCTAAATGAAATGACATGGAATCTTTACTTGTGGTTTTAAGACATGCAAAATATCTAAAACGCGATTACTTGAATATATGCTATATGATCTAACTTAAACTAAGACTTTATAATAAATGCACTTTAAGCCCTTCCTTCATCTTGTCCCAAGGACCTCTCCAAGGTCAGCCACCACCCACACGTCACTCAGCACCGCCTTGTCGCCTTCCTTCAGAATTGCTTGCTTTTACCTTTACCTGCAGCAAGAGGAAATGCAACTAATAAGCAAAAGCTTAGTAAGTACTATCTAGCTCACAAAATCTCGAAATGTGCAAACATGCTTTTTAAAACAATGTGAAATCACATGAGATACTTTTATGCTTAAAAGAAACACTAAAACAACATGTATAACTCAAGACATGCATACTCAAGCATTAATAAGTCTTAACTTACTTGTTCTTGGCTTAACTTGAAACTTTAGCAATTCTTTAACTTTAAATCTTTCTTTAACTTTTAGAAAACTTTCTTAAACTTTAGAAAACTTTGCTAAAGCATATACTTGAAAATAATATCTCACTTGGATCCACTTAAGACGTAAGTACCATCTTATGCGTGTTCCCTAAAAGGTTGGGGTAGCGAGCCACCAATCCTAATAGAGAAGACCTTGGTCTACCAGGGCCAAGACCTTGGAATTGGACACCTGGATTTCTTTAACGACGCCCTTGGACGCCGGGTACTGGCCTTAGAAAATAAAATACTTACTTTTTCTTATCTTGAAAGCCTTGGCATTTTAACGAGCACCTTGTGTGCCCAAATCCCTAAGTCTTGACTTTTGGGGATTTCTTAAGGCCTTGGCCTTTTCTTTTCTTATCTTTATCTTCTCTTTTCTTTTCTCATAACTTTTCTTAGCCCCTAGCCTCATATAGGGTGCTTAATCAAACTTATACAAGCATGGATCAAACTAGGATTACATGCAAAATCATAAACTTTAAGGAAAATTGCAGTTTTAACTTTCTAACGGGAAAAACTTGCGGAAAACCGCCTCTTACTGCAGGTAAGCAGTACTTACTTCGATATCTTGGACTTACAACCAAGAACGGCGTCGGAGGTTCCGGAGAAACTCGAAGTCTCGGAGATTTCTTCGCGCTCACGCGTTCCTCTCGTCGCGGGGATTCCGAATATAGGAAATTCTCTCGGAGAGGAGCCTTGGCCGGCCACCGGAGGGAAGCCCTAGGCTTGGTGTGGTTGGCGTGCGCACAAGAGAGGGGAGGAGGGGGTCGGCGGATGGTGAGGAGGGGGAGAAGTTGCCGAACCAAAAATAAAACCCCCACTTAAGTTCTTCTATTTATACCAAGGGGTATTTAAGTCCAACTTATAACTTAACTTAATATCTCTCTATTTTCTTTCAGCACACCCCTGCTGGGGCTCCTGGTTAACCCGATCAACTTAAGTCGTTGATCCCATGGGAGGTCTCGGGTTCAAAACTCATCCAGGCAACTTTTTGCCGAAAACTCTATTTCTTTTAGTAAAAATACTAAACGGACTCGGAAAATTCCATAAAAATATTCTAAAAATTCCTAAAAATATCTAGAATATTTCTAAAATATTTTTAACTAATTTCGAGGGCTTTAAGGACTTAAAATGGAAATTTTGGGGCGTTACAGCCTGGGCGTTGGGTGCTATTTATAGCACCTCGGGGCGCCCTGGACGTCGGGGGCGCCCCCCGCCCCCCCCCCCCCACGTGTCACGCGATCCGAGATTCGCTCGGTCAACCTCTATCCCACTCGAATAGGGATGAGGTTTGACACTGGGGGCGCCCTGGACGCTGGGGGCGCCCTGCTTGACTCCTTCAGCGCGGGCTTCTCGGCTGGATAAGTGTAATCAGCTTCGCTGGCATAGGCGCGGGGCGCCCTGGGCACTGAGGGCGCCCTAGGCGTTCGGGGCGCCCTGGTTGCTAGGGGCGCCTCGGCCAGTGGTTAGCCGAAGCCTTTATTGCTTCGCTTGTTTTGTGTTTCCCCTGGGGGCACCCAGGACACTGAGGGCGCCCTGCTCAGCTACTTGTCACTCTCCTTTGGGCATTCTGAGCTGCAGACACACGTTCCTTCGGTCCTGCATCCAGGGTTAGTCCAAAACAATATAAAGCATTAGAGTATTATGTTTATACAACCTTAGCTGTCTTGGTTCTGACTTTGGGCCTCCAAAATGGAGCCCTAGGTCGAACCGACGCCTACTGTTCCCTCGACGGGGAACGCGTCCTCACCTACTCCTCTCGGGAGAATGTACCTGATGCCAACCGCTCCTCTGGTTGGACTTTTGCCCGGCGGTCCTTTGCCAGGTCTTGGATACCGAGCTGTCCTTCGCCCGTTGCCTAGCAGTCCTTCGCTAGGGCTTTAGTCCCTGGCATTCCTTCGCCAGTGCCTAGCAGTCCTTCGCTAGGGCTTTTACCCTGGCATTCCTTCGCCAGTGCCTAGTATTCCTTCACTAGGGCTTTTTGCTCTGGCATTCCTTCGCCAGTGCCTAGCAGTCCTTCGCTAGGACTTTTTGCTCTGGCATTCCTTCGCCAGTGCCTAGCAGTCCTTCGCTAGGACTTTTTGCTCTGCACACTAGAGTAACTTGTTAGACAACAAGTAAGACTTAACTTTTGAACCCTGTTGCCATTATCAAAACACATGTTTGACTTTGGTGCTTTCTGCACCAACAGAATCTATATTGAAAAGGAAAGAAATCAGTTGGAGTGATAGGACTAAAGTTGTGTAGTGCCATGGTCTCAAGTGAAGCAAGTAATTTCTCCACTACTAGTGATGCTAATTGCTGAATAAGAAACCAGAAAATTGTAAGGATGAAGAGCTTGATGGTTCGGGATTCTAAAATGAATTGCCTTGGAGATGGAATTTGAAAAAAAAATGTAATCGAAATTGTGCCAACTTGAAGTGATGTGTATCAAAAGGGA
Source organism: Boesenbergia rotunda (assembly GCA_024364735.1). NCBI lineage: Eukaryota > Viridiplantae > Streptophyta > Magnoliopsida > Zingiberales > Zingiberaceae > Boesenbergia > Boesenbergia rotunda. The sequence goes on from JAGFNQ010004687.1 coordinate 140,080, forward strand.
GTTGCAAGAGTTATTGAAGGTTATATGTGGAGCATCAAATTTTTGTCCCTAAATGTTATTTGATGTCTCAAGCTCTCTGATACAAACTCTGATCCGAATGTGCTCCATTAGAAGATTGGAGAGCAGAAAAAAAAAGAACAAAACAGTCTTGAAAAAAAAACTGTGAAGCAGAATTCTGAATTTGGTTCCACTTGAATGCTCTAGATCAGGAAAAAGTTTGGAAGCTGAATGGTAAGGAGAGTATGAATAAAAAGAAGTTGCAACTGAAATCAGGAAGCCAGCAGCTGACTAAAAAAAATAGAAAAAAAAGAAAAGAGAAAAAGTGGTACGCAAGTGAAGTGTTAGCACCATGAAGCAAATGAAGTTTCTCTAATCCGAATCAATTCCTTGCTCCACTACAAGTCTGACTTTGCTAGAGGATTCTTAAAAAAAATTCAGAAAAGAAAAGATAAGGAAGCAAGGTTGGCACGCAAAAGAAAAATTGGCACAAAGGAACTAATGAGGTATTTTCATCAAATTTTTGAAGGGCAATGCCAAGGCTTCACTCCATTACACTTTTGACTTCATTATGAGGATTGACAAGAGGACAAAGTGCATTGAAAATATCCTTGAGCATTTAAGTCTTCCACTTTATCAAATTTGCTATTTTTCTTGGCTTTTACTTCATTTTCACCATTTCACATATTTTCCCCTTGTTTGGATGAACTTTTGTAGATGTAGATCCGAATCATGAATAATGGTGGAGAGTAGATAACAAGCAAGCCTATGGTAGTGCGAAAAGCATGTGTGTTTGAGTGACCTCCATTTTCATCATGAACTTAGAACTCAAGAAGAGAGCCACCAAAAATTTCCTTTGAAAGGCTAGTGAATTAAATTCATTTCAATGAATCATGAAAGATGAAAAGGCTAGGTTGTTGATTTAAGGACGAGATACTAATCCATAGAGTTTAGATTTTTGATAATTGACAACCTTAGGTAATTTCTTTTCACTTGATTCTAATTATACTTGGAAAGAGTCTAAGGGATACATAGTTAGTAGTTTTCGCGAGACGCTCAAGCTTAAGTGTGGGGGAGTTGATAGGTATCATTTTGTTGATCATTTTAGATGCTAACATCCAAATTTGACCCATATTTTACTTGCTTAATATTGCATTTATCCTAGGTTTTGTGAATGTAGTCTATTTTTGGGTTTTATTGTAAATTTTACCACATTGGGATATTTTGGAACTTAATTGTGAATCTATGGTTTCAGGCTTTGAAAGGATCACGGACCAAGGTCAAGGATGGTCAGAATCAGGCTTAGATTAAGGCGATCAAGCTCTGGAGAATTATGAGCCGTTCATTCAGAAGATAAGCAGATATGGATCATCCAGAGAAAATCAGATGGATCATAGATGAGGAAAGGTAGATCTGACCCTCATAATGAGATCTGGAAGTTTAGGGTTAAATCGGAGCTCATCTAGCCGTTAGATCAAGATCAGAGGGGTTTGGACCGTCCGTTCAAAGATTAGGTTGATCTGAGCCATCCGTTGCAAATTTGGAGATTCGAGCCACTGAGAGACAGATCCTGACCTTTGATCAACATCTGAGAATTTTGGGTCAGATTGGATAAAGATCAACTATTGGATGAGCTTTGAACAATCTTAGCCGTCCAAATTAAATGGCATAAGTTTAAATGGAAAATTCCCTCCGCAGAACGGTTTGTCGCGTCTTCGCCGAGATTCTTCGAGTTTCTTCATTTTTTTCTTCGTTTCTACTACAGTTTTCTCCATCTGAAGGCGTGGCCGACTCGATTTCGACCTTGGAACAAGATCTGGATCATTGGAAGGAGGTTTTCGTGGAGATTCTAGCTCAGATTTGCACCGGAACAGAGTTGATTGAGGGTTTCATCAATTTCTGTGATCTGATCGATTTGATCGTGATCTTGAGCCATTGTCATCCATTGGAGCTATCTGGAGGGTCCTCTGGTATGCTCTGATCATCACCAAATCATCATCATACCTCGACATCGCGAGATCGAAGAGATTGATTGGTTTTCTCCAGCTTAGTGCAGTCTGTGAGCAGAGTTGAAATTGAGACCGTTTTTCCATTGATCTGCGGAGCTGAAGGGGTTCTTGGCTTGCTCTTGTGTGACGGCAAGGAGATCTTGAGCTAAGGGATGGATCGAGGCTTAGTTTCTTAATGCATTTCTATTGTTTTAGCTGTAATTTCAGTTCTGCAAACCATTTCATTTCTGTCTTTATATCAACTGCTATCATTTCCTTTCCTGAATAGTTCTGCTTTAATTAGGTTTTAATTCTGCAAGTAAATTAGCTAGGAATCTTGTTCAGTGAACAATTGTATTAAATTTCAGTTCATTTCCTGTTTTGTAGCTTGCGTATCAGTTTTGTTAAGCAGTGCGTATCAATTTGCTCTTGCATATCAGTTTTCTCTTTTGGTATATGAATTTTGTCTTAAGCAGGTGTTAGATCTTCTTTTGCATTATTACATTGTAGCTGGTTTCAATTACAAAGAGTTTAGTAGCAATATCTGCATTTTGTATCAGCTTGTCTTGTGTCGAATTCCATTTCTGCCATTCAGTTTTAATTTTTGCCATTCAGTCGTTTCTGCACATTCAGTTATTAGTTGTTGAAGTTCGTTTCAAGTGAAGCTTTAGCTATCTTGAATTCCATCCGAAGTTAGATTTATGTATTTGATTTCAGTTGTGTGATTGATTCTGCATTTAATTGGTTGTTGCATTTCTGCATATAGATTCTGAAATTCTGCCTTCATCCTTTACATTAGATTATTTTTTGGATAGGTCAGTTTCTTTGCTGAGTATTAATGTCATAGCTTCTGAATTGTGTACCAAACAAAGCCCAGCAAATTGATTGATCTCAGTTTGTGTTTTAGTTGGGTTGTTCTGAAACTCTGCAGCATACCAATTCTGAAGTTTTGTATCAATCTCCAACTGCATGTGCATTTCTCTGAAGTTTTCAGCTTGTTTGCAAATCTATTTTCCTTGAGTTGAGTCCTGAAGTTAATCGTACCTTTTAATGTGCTAATGTGCTTGGAATTAGTTTGTTTAATATGCAGTTAATTTTTGAATTCCAGTTTCTATTCCTGCATTGAGTTTGTTGTTTCCATTTCTGAATTTCTGCCTTTATTGTTCTGAATTCCTGTTTTAATGTCTGCATTCCTTCACTCGTTCATCCATAGCTTTTCACTAATGTCTTGTCTTCCAAGTTGAATTGATCAGTGCCATTCGGAATTTGTCAGTTTATAGCTCTGCACCTAGAGTAGGTTTTCAGCACATGAGTTTCTTTTCTTTGTATCATGTTTGTCTCCATTTCTACACTTTGTATCAGGGGCAACTTAGGCACCGATTGGTGTCAAGTTAAATGCTATTTCTAGTGTGCTATGGTGTTTGAAATTAGTTAGTATTGCACTCGGTTATTTTTAAACCTTTTCATCCATGAAGGGATTCGTTTGCTTCTAAATTTTGTAGCTAGCTTCCATTTAGCTTGCTTTAAGTTTGAATTCTGAAGTAAGATGTTCTTGCATTAGTTTAAACCGGAAATGCCAGCACTATTTTGATTCTCTTTGCTTAGCATCTAGTTTACATTTGATATCAAAATTGTCCCCCAAGTTTGGCTACTTTGCATTGGTAGAATTAAATTCACAATTGTTTGAATTCATTAGTCAATATTTCCTAGCTTAAACTTGTCTAGTTAATTTTCTTTTCTCTTTAATTGAATTGTCATTTCTAATTGAAGCCAAAACCAATTTCTACTCGAAACCCAAAAATAGTTGACGACACTTAAACTCGAGCTCGAATTGAACAATCTTAACTAGCCCTAGGAAAAATATGACCTGTGGCCCCTTTACTACATTTTTATTCTTTGTGAGCAAAAAGGATTTCCAGCTTTATAAATATCTAAATTTAAGACCCACATTCGTGATACATTGATAGTCCCGAATCTACTAGTTTAAATTGTCACGAAAGTTGGGACCATCAGATTTAGATGATATAAAAGAATAACTGGAAACCCTTTTTACAATCAAAATCTGAAAATGTAATATAGGGGCCACAGGTCGTATTTTTCTCGGGGCTAGTTGACGTTGTTTGATTCGCGCTTGTATTTAGGTGTCGTTTGTGTTTTTGGGTTTCAAATTAAATCTGGGTTTTGGGTTCAATTAGAAATGAAATCGCAATATAAAGTAAAAGAACGTAACCATGAAACTTAACCCAAGTACTTCAGCCAATTTACTCAATCGATTTGGAGCTTAGATACAACTTATCCTAAATTGGAGAATAAATCTGCTATGAAATTAAACCAAATTTCTGTTGATACCACTGCAGAGATTATCTTCAAGAATATCCACTTAAAACCAACCTAATGCAAAACACTCCTTAAACAAATTAGAACTAACTCAGTGCCAAATTTTACTTGATACCAAGAGCTGAAATGCAAGCTGAAAATCAGGAATTTACAGTTCAGAAATTGATTGGATTCGATGGGAGCTAATTCAAGCACCAAAGTTCAATACAAGGAGTGTTTAATCCCTATACAAATCAGTGCGGAAGTTGAGCTTGATACACTTGCAGAAATGGGAATTAACTTGCTGCGCAAGGAAGGAAATTAATGTGCCGAACCTAGAACTGAATGCTTAAACTGGAACCATTACAATTCCTGCTGAAACTAACCAACTTAGCTTGGAAAAGGATTGTACCAGTGAAGTAAAATCCAAGCCTGATCAGTCAAGAAACTCATTTTAGAAACAGTTGGGCAGAAACAAATCTGGATGCAGAAATCTAATGCAGAAACAAAATCTGAAGGCAAACACAGTTGCGCAGAAACAAATCAGAAAACTAAGTGTGGTTTGCAATGGCAGAAGTCCAAGTAAACACAACTGAATTCACAAGAACTTACAAAAATCAGAAATGAGACTTGGTATGCAGGAATGGCATAGCAGAAATGAAGTAAACAGCAGAAATGACACAGCTAAATGAAAGAAATTCAGATTCAATCCAATGGCAAAAACAAGACAGAAATTCTGAGATGGTGTGCAGAAATTCAGCTGAACAAATGGATTCGGAAACAATTGAATGCGAAGCAGAAATTTGGATGCAAAACTGATATGCAGAAATTTGCTTCAAGTGCAGAAAATGAATTCTGAAAACATTGATACATTGAATGCAGAATTTAAATAACTGATCAGATTTCAGAGGCTAATGAATGCAAGCTAAATCCGAGCATAAAGTATACTACAAGGTGTATGAATCTTGATCCAATCCAGAACTGAGACTGCACTTAGCATTTTATCAGAAGTACTAATCGAAACTGCAGAAATTGCAGAAATGATGAGTGCAGATTAAGGAAACACTTCAAATGCAGACACACACAATCAAATCAGTCTAAATTCGAGTGCACATTCTATGGTTCCAATGAGACTCGGAAAAACTAAAGTTCCCTTGATTCAAACTTCAGAAACATTGAACTGATACATTGCAAAATAAAGCTGAAACTGCTGAGTGAAATGGAACTTAATAACAGCTAACTGAACTTAACTGCAGAATTTGAACTGAAAACTAAACAAACTTAAAGCAAATGCATTAGCTAACTAGATGTTGTCTTAAATTGCAGGCATCCACTTTAGACATAAACTGAATTCGAAACAAATGGCAGAAATCAGAAATAAATTGGCACGCATGCATTGGAGTTGGCACGCAAGGTTTTAAACAGGAATAAACTGAAATTAAGTGAAACATTAACTAAACTAGCTAGCTAACTACTTGCTTGAAGATTTGAAGCTAAATTACAGCTGAAACAATGAATTAAACCAAGTAACGAATCTGAAACGAAATGCAAAAACAGAACAGACAGCAGAAATGGAAATTTACAGCTAATAAACGAAATTAACCAAGGAAATCTAAACTCAATCTCTCCCTAAGCTCAAGTGCTCCTTGTTCATCACGCAAGGGTGAGCCTCGAACCCGCAAGCTCAGCAATTCAATGGAAAATCTGTCTCTACTGTAAATCCATTCAAACCATGCCCAAACTGAAAACAGCAACCGATTGCTTCAACCTAGCTGTGGTGGATTGCGATATAGGTTTGGGAATGCTCCGAGCCTTCCAGGGAACCCCTCCAGCAAGCTCGGATGCAATGAAGATGGTGAACAACTGAGATTGATGCAATCAATTGACAGAACTCCGGAGACCTCACAAAAGCTCTGTCTTGGGCGAGATTCAAGCTGGAAACTTCACAGACCACTCTCTCCACTGACCTAGCACTAGTTCTAATGAAGGATTGAGTGGACGCGCCTCCTTTGATGAAGAAATCTAGCTAAAAATCGAAGAATAGCTGAAGAAGATGACTACTGCGGCGGAGACGCGACAAGGGAAGCTGCGGGTGATTTCTAATTAAATAGGAATAAATGGACGGCTCAGATTGCTTTGATGAAATCCAACGGCTGATCTTGCTCTGATTTGAGCCAAACATTTATGATGATGATCTGGGGTCAGGATCTACCTCGTGGTAGCTCGGATCCTCCAGATATGCAACGGATGGTCCAGATCAACTCTATCTGTGAATGGACGCTCTAGAGCCCTCCTTGCTTGATCCAACGGTTGATTTAGCTCTGATTGGGATGAAACCTTCAGATCTTGATCATAGAGCTTGATCAACCCTAACCCTAGCTTGGATTGCTTCAGATCGTCCCGGATGGCTCAGATCTAGCCGCTCTTGAATCGGACGGCCCGGATTAATCGTAGGCTTGATAATTCGATCCGGTTCACATCCGACTCAGGTTTGACCCAGTATGCCCTAGGTCCAGGATCCTTTCATGCCTACAAAAATATATCAGAAAATTAGTGGCCAAATAATCCAAAAATTGTGTAATTTTGCAATTAAGTCCAAAATAAGATAAAATCCTAAAACCTAGGGTAAAATCACAATTAAACAATAAAATCATAGGTCAAACATGGATTTTAGTAATTAAAATAATTAACAAAATGGTATCTATCAACTCCCCCACACTTAAGCTTGAGCGTCTCGCGAAAACACTAAATAAGTATCCCCTAGATTTTCTTAAGCATAATTAGAAGCAAATGAAAAGAAATTACCTAAGGTTGTCAATTCTCAAAAATCTAAGCTCTATGGATTAGTATCTTGTCCTTAAATCAACAACTTAGCCTTTTCATCCATCATGAGTCATTGAGATGAATTTAAATCACTAGCCTTTCAAGGAAAATTTTGGTGGCTCTCTCCTTAAGTTCTAAGTTGATGATGGAAGTGGAGCTCACTCCTACACACATGCTTCTTGCACTACCATAGGCTTGCTTATTATCTAATCTCCACCATTAATCATGATTAGGATCAACATCTACAAAAACAAGTGAAAACATGGAAAATGATGAAAAATGGAATAAAAGCAAAGAAAATGGAAAAATGGATTAAGTGGGAGACTTGGTTGCTCAAGTATGTTTCCAATGTGCTTTGCCCCATCTTTACAGTCCTCTAGTGATATCACAAATGTGGTGGAGTTAATCTTGAATAATTGCCTTTGAATTGAATGAGAAACCCTTCCTTGATGTCCTTGTGCCAAGTTTTTCCTATTGCGTGCCAATTTTGCTCTTTGTTTTCTTTTCTAATTTTTTTTCCTCTTTCTTTCTTTTCTCTACTGAAGTCAGAATGTATTGAAATAGATCTTCAATTTGGATGAGAGTATCTTCACTGATTTATGGTGCCAAGTCAATGGTGTCAACTTGCTTCTTCTTTTCTTTTCTTATTTTCTCAAACTGTTTTTTTTCTCTTTTTGCTTTTGTCTCAGCTTCCAAATTCTGTTTCTGATCAGCGGTGATGTACTCAACATTCTTTGATGCATTTCTGAATTTTATTCCCTGATTCATAGCCATGAAAGATCAAATTCAGCCTCTAAGTTGACACAAACCGCTCACAGCTGCTTCAGCCCAACTTCTAGCTCAACCATTCAACATTTCTGATCTCCAAAACTTTTACTAACTGGTGAAAAGTTCTGTTCTTACTCCTTGTTTGCACCTTTTCAATTTCTTCAATTTCCGAACAGTTCAGCATCATATCATTTCGGCTCTAAAATTCAGCACTCGGCAAAACAAGCAGTGCAGATTTTTTTCCAACTTCTTTTCAGATCTGTCCAGCTCACAAACCATTAAGCAAGATGTGGTTGACTTCTAAGCAAAGAACAGCTGCTGGTCCATAGCATTCCGACCAACAACAGCTGCAATTCCGACTCAAGTTAACTTCATTTTGGCACAAACTTTTGCTTAATCTATGCCATCTCTTTTTCTTTTTCTTGCATTGCAGATTTTTTTCTTTTCATTGCATGCCACTTTGATCTTCAAAATGTAGTAAAGAAGCTAAGTCTCCAATGGCTTCCATCTCTCTTGTTCATTCTTGGCAACCAAACTCACTCACTTGGCACATGAATTTTTTTTTTTTCGACATGAATTTCCTCTTTGATATCAAATCTTTCCAAACACACTAGTCACTCCCCCACACTTGAATCTTTGTCCGTCTCGGGCAAAATAGCATTAGAAACATTCCAAGCAAACAAGTCCATAGAAAAAATGGGTAAGCGTAGGAGATAAGTAAAGAAAAAGAGAATACACATGATTATTGATAGAAATTGATGTGGAAAGGGAATCAAATGGATTAGCCTCTATAGATGTGATCCAATCATCGAAATATGATTTTGAAAGAACCTAAGCAAGTTCTAGAGCACAATAACATATGTGTATCACAAATATAAGGCTAATTCTCACTAGGTAAAAATAATTCATCTCAAGTCATCAATTAAGAATCTAAAGCAAGTAGTACTCAAGTATCCAAGATTTCATCCATGATCTCAAATCCTAAGTTTTGACAACCAAATTTAATTTATTTTCAAAAGACTCTAAAATGCTATGGAGAAAACCTAAAGGGATACTTTTATTTCAAGTCATGCAAGAAAAAGTGCAAAAAGAAATAACAATGTATTTACAAGGACTCCTATGCATTCTATTCTACTCATGCATTTATTAGCAAGAAAATTCTACTTCTAGAAAGCATGAAAATGAAAAATGCCATAAAAGAAAATACAAGCAAGAAAAATCTCCCCTTTATTTCTGGTGGACGGAGTCTATCCAGAAGAAGCCTCCATCTTGGTAGTGGAGGCGTCTGGGTGGCTGGGAGAATTCGGACTCCCCCACACTTGAACTTTACAAAATAATGCTCCGGTGGCCTAAGGCGATTCAGGTTCAAAATCCACTGAAGGAATGGAGTGCTTTGAATTAGAGTAAAATCATCTCCTCCTTCTTTCTGCCTTTCAGAAGTCCTTCCAGGAGGCTGAAGTCTGTTCAGTTGGAGCACCTACTCCTGGAGTCTTCTGGACCCTGCAAAATAATGTAATACCTCTCTCAAGTGTGCTGGGTCAGAAAGAAATGAAATAATATCAGTCTCTGCATAAAATGAATCCAAAACTGCATCATATCTAATTAAATCAAATTCTGGTTCCTCAATGAAATTTTCAAAATCATGTTCTACAAAATTTGCATCCAGGAACTCATCACAAATAAAGGAATCAATTTCTAGCATATCAATAGAAATTTCACAATTATTTTCCATCAAGGATGCATTATGCAATGTGTCACAGCCAATCAAATCAATATCAGGTATCTCCAAAAGTCTGTCACATTCAACCTCAGCATATGATATAGCAAGAGACTCATCAAAGTAAATAACATCAATTTCAGGCACTTCTAAAAAAATTTTCACTAGCCATATTCACAAAAGATGTATCTAAAGATTCATCATAACAAACTACATCAATTATGGGTGCCTCTAAAATTATTTCGCTATCCATAGCAAGAGATGTATCAAGTAATGCAGTACGATCAATGAAATCAATTTGTGTTACCTCTATTGGATTTTCACAAACAATTTCTACACAAGGTATATCAATAAATTCATCAGAATCAATAAAGTCAGCACTAGGTACCTTTTTGAATTTTTCTGAACAAAGAGGAGAAATACTTACCTGAGCGTGCTGGAGAATACCTGAAGGTTCTATAAAAGTAGATGTATCTGTGGCCTCCTCCTGGTCAAGTACATGCTCCTCTGCAGCCTTAGGCTCTGGTGGACAATCAACTGGTGATCCTTGGGTGCTTGCTTCCACCATGCAAGTCCCTACACTTTCTGGTTCATTCTCTGAGTCTTGTGGTGGTCCCTGGGGCTTAGTGCAATCCCCTACACCTATGGAATCATCTCCTCTGCATGCTTCTCCTGTAATATCTGCAACAACAGTATCAGAAAAATTAGGACCATCAATAATGCTATCATCACAAAATAAAAAATGAGAATGGTCCCCGGCAACGGCGCCAAAAATTTGATAGTCCCGAATCTACTAGTTTAAATTGTCACGAAATTTGGGACCATCAGATTTAGATGATATAAAAGAATAACTGGAAACCCTTTTTACAATCAAAATATGAAAATGTAATATAAGGGCCACAGGTCGTATTTTTCTCGGGGCTAGTTGACGTTGTTTGATTCGCGCTTGTATTTAGGTGTCGTTTGTGTTTTTGGGTTTCAAATTAAATCTGGGTTTTGGGTTCAATTAGAAATGAAATCGCAATATAAAGTAAAAGAACGTAACCATGAAACTTAACCCAAGTACTTCAGCCAATTTACTCAATCGATTTGGAGCTTAGATACAACTTATCCTAAATTGGAGAACAAATCGGCTATGAAATTAAACCAAATTTCTGTTGATACCACTGCAGAGATTATCTTCAAGAATATCCACTTAAAACCAACCTAATGCAAAACACTCCTTAAACAAATTAGAACTAACTCAGTGCCAAATTTTACTTGATACCAAGAGCTGAAATGCAAGCTGAAAATCAGGAATTTACAGTTCAGAAATTGATTGGATTCGATGGGAGCTAATTCAAGCACCAAAGTTCAATACAAGGAGTGTTTAATCCCTATACAAATCAGTGCGGAAGTTGAGCTTGATACACTTGCAGAAATGGGAATTAACTTGTTGCGCAAGGAAGGAAACTAATGTGCCGAACCTAGAACTGAATGCTTAAACTGGAACCATTACAATTCCTGCTGAAACTAACCAACTTAGCTTGGAAAAGGATTGTACCAGTGAAGTAAAATCCAAGCCTGATCAGTCAAGAAACTCATTTCAGAAACAGTTGGGCAGAAACAAATCTGGATGCAGAAATCTAATGCAGAAACAAAATCTGAAGGCAGACACAGTTGCGCAGAAACAAATCAGAAAACTAAGTGTGGTTTGCAATGGCAGAAGTCCAAGTAAACATAACTGAATTCGCAAGAACTTACAAAATCAGAAATGAGACTTGGCATGCAGGAATGGCATAGCAGAAATGAAGTAAACAGCAGAAATGACACAGCTAAATGAAAGAAATTCAGATTCAATCCAATGGCAAAAACAAGACAGAAATTCTGAGATGGTGTGCAGAAATTCAGCTGAACAAATGGATTCGGAAACAATTGAATGCGAAGCAGAAATTTGGATGCAAAACTGATATGCAGAAATTTGCTTCAAGTGCAGAAAATGAATTCTGAAAACATTGATACATTGAATGCAGAATTTAAATAACTGATCAGATTTCAGAGGCTAATGAATGCAAGCTAAATCCGAGCATAAAGTATACTACAAGGTGTATGAATCTTGATCCAATCCAGAACTGAGACTGCACTTAGCATTTTATCAGAAGAACTAATCGAAACTGCAGAAATTGCAGAAATGATGAGTGCAGATTAAGGAAACACTTCAAATGCAGACACACACAATCAAATCAGTCTAAATTCGAGTGCACATTCTATGGTTCCAATGAGACTCGGAAAAACTAAAGTTCCCTTGATTCAAACTTCAGAAACATTGAACTGATACATTGTAAAATAAAGCTGAAACTGCTGAGTGAAATGGAACTTAATAACAGCTAACTGAACTTAACTGCAGAATTTGAACTGAAAACTAAACAAACTTAAAGCAAATGCATTAGCTAACTAGATGTTGTCTTAAATTGCAGGCATCCACTTTAGACATAAACTGAATTCGAAACAAATGGTAGAAATCAGAAATAACTTGGCACGCATGCTTTGGAGTTGGCACGCAAGGTTTTAAACAGGAATAAACTGAAATTAAGTGAAACATTAACTAAACTAGCTAGCTAACTACTTGCTTGAAGATTTGAAGCTAAATTACAGCTGAAACAATGAATTAAACCAAGTAACGAATCTGAAATGAAATGCAAAAACAGAACAGACAGCAGAAATGGAAATTTACAGCTAATAAACGAAATTAACCAAGGAAATCTAAACTCAATCTCTCCCTAAGCTCAAGTGCTCCTTGTTCGTCACGCAAGGGTGAGCCTCGAACCCGCAAGCTCAGCAATTCAATGGAAAATCTGTCTCTGCTGCAAATCCATTCAAACCATGCCCAAACTGAAAACAGCAACCGATTGCTTCAACCTAGCTGTGGTGGATTGCGATATAGGTTTGGGAATGCTCCGAGCCTTCCAGGGAACCCCTCCAGCAAGCTCGGATGCAATGAAGATGGTGAACAACTGAGATTGATGCAATCAATTGATAGAACTCCGGAGACCTCACAAAAGCTCTGTCTTGGGTGAGATTCAAGCTGGAAACTTCACAGAGCACTCTCTCCACTGACCTAGCACTAGTTCTAATGAAGGATTGAGTGGACGCGCCTCCTTTGATGAAGAAATCTAGCTAAAAATCGAAGAATAGCTGAAGAAGATGACTACTGCGGCGGAGACGCGACAAGGGAAGCTGCGGGCGATTTCTGATTAAATAGGAACAAATGGACGGCTCAGATTGCTTTGATGAAATCCAACGGCTGATCTTGCTCTGATTTGAGCCAAACATTTATGATGATGATCTGGGGTCAGGATCTGCCTCATGGTAGCTCGGATCCTCCAGATATGCAACGGATGGTCCAGATCAACTCTATCTGTGAATGGACGCTCTAGAGCCCTCCTTGCTTGATCCAACGGTTGATTTAGCTCTGATTGGGATGAAACCTTCAGATCTTGATCATAGAGCTTGATCAACCCTAACCCTAGCTCGGATTGCTTCAGATCGTCCCGGATGGCTCAGATCTAGCCGCTCTTGAATCGGACGACCCGGATTAATCGTAGGCTTGATAATTCGATCCGGTTCACATCCGACTCAGGTTTGACCCAGTATGCCCTAGGTCCAGGATCCTTTCATACCTACAAAAATATATCAGAAAATTAGTGGCCAAATAATCCAAAAATTATGTAATTTTGCAATTAAGTCCAAAATAAGATAAAATCCTAAAACCTAGGGTAAAATCACAATTAAACAATAAAATCATAGGTCAAACATGGATTTTAGCAATTAAAATAATCAACAAAATGGTATCTATCACACATATCTTGGGTCCATCATGGATCCAATGATTATATCGTTGACCTAGATTTGTGGAATAAAGATGTCCTTTTCTAAGGTCTTAATAAATAGGGTTGAGTCAATTTGTCTCTGGTTAAATTTCTTAGAAATGAGGTAGGTTGATAGACGTTCATACCATGCCCTAGGTGCTTGTTTTAGTCCATAAAGTGCTTTAGTGAGCTTGTAAACATGGTCGGGTCTTTCTAAGTCCTCAAAACCGGGGGGTTGTCCTACATAGACTTCTTCCTTAATAAATCCATTTAGAAAAGCTGACTTTACATCCATTTGGTAGAGTTTAAATCCTTTATAGGATGCAAAGGCTAACAACATCCTAATGGACTCAAGTCTAGCTACTGGGGCATAGGTTTCGTCATAATCTAACCTTTCTACTTGACTGAACCCTTTGGCTACTAAGCGGGCTTTATTTCTCACTATTTCTCCTTGATCATTTAGCTTATTCCTAAAAACCCACTTAGTATCAATAATGGATTTGCCCTCAGGTTTAGGTACTAGTTCCCAGACTTGGTTCCTCTCAAACTGGGCTAACTCTTCTTGCATCACTATGATCCAATCAGGATCAGGTAAGGCTTCCTCTATAGTCTTAGGTTCAATTTTTGAAATCATTGCAATCTGACTAAGGTTCCTATAGGAGGACCTAGTTCTGACTCCTAAAGTTGGATCACCCACAATTTGATTAGTTGGGTGACTGAGTCTAGGTTTCTTAGTTTTTCTAGAACTTGGTTCAGCCTCAGGTTCGGCCGGTCGGTTTGGTTCAATATTTGGTTCAACTACTTGGGTTGGTTCAATTGTTGGTTCAATTGACTCAATAGTTAGTTCAATAGTTAGTTCATTTAGGGGTTTAATTAATGGTTCAACAACTTGTTCATTATCTTCGTGATCAATATTTGATGAATTTAGATCTGGATTATCAAATTTTGAATTAATTTCTTCATCAAATATTAGATTGGTTGTTTCCTCAATTTTGTTAGTTTGTTTGTTGTAAACTCTATATGCCCTACTTGTTGTTGAGTATCCTAAGAAGACCCCTAGGGTTGACTTAGACTAGAATTTACCTAGATAGTCCTTGGTGTTTAGGATATGGACTTTACACCCAAAGACCCTTAGGTAATGTAGGTTTGGAAGTCTATGGTAGTATAATTCATAGGGTGTTTTATTATGTCATTTGTTAATTAGGACCCTATTTTGGATATAGCAATCCGTACTAATTGCTTCTGCCCAAAATTGGTTAGCTAGGTTGAATTCATTGAGCATAGCCCTAGCGACTTCCTATAGGATTCTATTTTTCCGTTCCACTATCCCATTTTGCTGGGGGGTTCTAGGACACGAAAATTCGTGTATATACCCGTTTATCTTACAAAACTCCTCGAATCGTTGATTTTCAAACTCTCCCCCGTGATCACTCCTAAGTCTTTTGATTTTGGTATCGTTTTGATTTTCAATTAACTTACAAAAATCACTAAATATGTTTAGGGTTTCATCTTTGGTCTTTAGGAACCTAACCCAGGTAAACCTTGAGTAATCATCAATAATTACTAAGCAGTACCAGTTTCCGCTTAGTGACTTGGCTCCATGTGAATCGAATAGGTCAAGGTGCAGGAGCTCAAGTGTGGTTTGAGTTAGAACTGATTGAATTAGTTTGTGATTAGACCTGGTTTGTTTACCTTGATTGCATGATTTACATATTAAGTTTTCATGGTTCTTAATTTTAGGTATACCTTTAATTAGGCCAAGCTAGGTGATTTTTGAAATTAATCTCAGATTGTGACCTAATCTCCTATGCCTGAGGTTTTATTCTTCTAACTGGGTTAACATGCATTTAGGTAGTAAGGGTAGGTTTATAGTGTAAACATTATTTTTCCTAGAGCCCTTAAGCATGATTTCTGAGTCTTGCAAGTTTCTAATCAGGCAGTTAGAGTTGGTAAAGGTAACTACATAGCCAGTATCACACAATTGACTTATGCTAAGCATGTTAAATTTAAAATCTTCAACCAAAAGCACCTTTTTAATAACAAAGTCAGATTTGAGTTCAATGTTACCTGACCCAATCACTTTGAGTGTAGCATTTTTGCCAAATGCTACTGAGCCTAGGTTCTTGAACTTAAGTTTGGTGAATTTCAATTTATCCTCAGTCATGTATCTGGAGCAACTGCTATCCAATATCCATTGGTCCAAATCTTTATGTTCCTACACATAAAGAGTTTTGTTGACTTGGATCCAATTAGAATTAAGGATAACTTAAATTGATTTTCACAACCTAGTCTGTCTCACCCAATCTAGAGTTATCAATCACGTTAACCTTATGGGTTTTTGTGAGACAGGTTTTAGTAGAGAGATTTATTTTGAAATGACCATGATTAACTTTGAAAAGATAAATTAATTTTAAACACAATTTAAATTTATTTTGAAAAGGAATATTTGAATCTAAGATTAACTAAAAATTTGTGTTAAATTCGAATTTGACAAAGAGTAAATTGAATTTGAATTTCAAAAATTGGCTTCCAGGTCTTGGCGAGGCACAAGGCCTTCTTTGGCTGTAGCCTTATTGGATCATCAACCCTTTCCTTGACAAAGCCTTTTAGTGAAATTTCATCTTCAAAATTACTTTTTGATAAATTCTGGTCTAACTAGTTTGGGTCTTGGATCGGTAGCTTCGGCTAGTTCCACCAAAATGGCTTCCCTAACGTACCATCATCTCACCTCCATCCAATACTATGTTGTTCAAATTTTAGTTAATCGGTTTAGTTCTTAATCTAATCAGTCCTAAGTCTAAGCATGGTAAATTGTAGAAAGTAAATAGACAAGCAATCATACAATTTAAAACAAGAAAAGGAATTCATTTAACTATAAAAATGGTTTTTAAGTTGGCTCCCCTGGACTAAAGCCACGGTAATGATTAGGCAAGATATGAATCTTGTCCTTGGGGATCCAATACTGATTTGGTCCAGCTTGGTTATTCAGGTATAGTTTGGGTACCCATGCCTGAACTTTGGGTCTAGACTGATTTAGTACAGCATAGTAAGACCTTTATCTAGCCTTGGTTCGATAACCTAACCCGGATCGATTTAGAACGAACTTCTATTTTCCAAGAATCATGTCAAGACCCTTGGAACCAGAAGTGAATCATTCTAAGGCTGCTCTAAGGTCCTTGACTTGAGTTTTCAAGAGGGAGTTCTCTTTCTCATGTTTTTCAACTTGAGTAGAGGTTCCTTCTTGAACCTTTTCAGTTAAGGATCTAGAGTCAGCTCCCTCTTTCAAGAGTTTTACTTCCTGTCGGAGGGACTCGACTCGGATTTTGGCTTTCGCCAAGTCACGAGATAGATAGGCAATTAATTCTGATAATTGAACTCTAGAAAACCCACTTACAGTGATTTTGCCATCCTCTGACAATGTGAGCTTTCTGTCGTCCGGCTCCGATTCAGATTCGGTCTCAATTTCTTCCGAAGCAGTCAGGGCGAGCAGGTTCGACTGTGGGGCCTCTTCGTCTTCTTCAGAGGAAGACTCGTCCCACGTTGCTTGAAGGGCCTTCTTCCTTCTTGTCTTCTTCGTCTCCATCAGATTGGGGCATTCCGTCTTGTAGTGACCCTTCTTTTTGCATTCGTAGCAGGTCACATTTGGTTTGGTCTTTTCATTTGAAGGTTCAGCTGGCTCTTCCTTTCTTCGGCTGGCTTTCCTTTTGTTGGTCTGGTTTTTCAGCTCCTTGTAGTAGTCCCGGGCTAGCCGAATCAGCTTGGGTCGATTTCCTTCGTTGTCTTCTGAGTCTGAGTCTGAGTCAGACTCTGGTGCAGGTTGAGGCTTCTTCTTGGTCATCTTTCCAGTTTTACCTGCAATAAAAGCAATGCCTTTCTCGGCCAAGGTGCAGTTAGTCTGCTCATGTAATTCAAGTTCAGAAAACAACTCATCTAATTTTATTTTAGACAGATCCCTTGAAACTTTGAACGCATCTACCATAGATGCCCACAAAGCGTTTCTCGGGAAAGCGTTAAGGGTGTACCTGATCAGGTCACAGTTTTCTACCTTGTGACCAATTAAATGTAGACCGTTCATCAGCTCCTAGATTCTGGTGTGGAGCTGGGCTGCAGATTCACTATCGTTCATCTTGATTGTGTATAGCTTGTTTAGCAGTATGTCCCTCTTGCTGATTCGGGTGTCGAAGGCTCCTTCGTGCAACTCAATTAGCTTACCCTAGAGTTCCTTTGCACTGTTGAATGGTCCCACCCGGTTTAGCTCTTCTTTGGTTAGGCCGCATTGGAGTGTTTGAGTCGCTTTAGCATCGGCCTCGATCTTCCTTTTTAGTGAGGCGTCCCATTCGGTGTAAGGTTGTGGCACTCCTTTAGCATTTCTTGGGATTTCCAGACCAGATTGGATTATTATCCACATGTCCACCTAAGTTTTCAGGTGGACTTCCATCCGACTCTTCCAGTAGGAGAAATCCTCCCCACTGAAGAGTGGTGGTCTGGCTGTACTGAACCCCTCTTGCATGGCCATTTAGGAATTACTAAAATGAAACAAAAACAAAAACTGTCCCAAGACTTGGTCTTGGATTAGCAATGCAGGAATAAGATAAAAAAAAATCGAGTGGTGTTGCACCAACCTCGATTAACGATAAAAATTCGATCGAAAAAGAAATTAAAAATTTTGAATAAAAATCCAAAAAACTCTCAAATTGGTGGTTGCACCAAATTTGAGCTTCCCCACTCTGATACCACTTGTTGGATCGAGAAACACGATAGAGGGGGGGATGAATATCGTGAAAACGTTTCGGATTAATAAAAAGAGAATACGCAGCGGAATTAGAACATACACACAAAGAACGCAAGTAGTTTTACTTGGTTCGGAGTCGAGGTGGGCTCCTACTCCAAGGCCCACGGTCCTTGACCGTTTACTGCGGGCAATTCTATACTCGCGCAAAGGTTTACAGAGTATAATACAGAAATATTACAGTAAATAAATGACTACACTTTTCGTTACCGACGCCCGGTATAGATTGTACTTGGAGCAGAGGGTCGTCATCGGCGCTAGAATCTCGAGATCGGAGTTTGCCGGAGCAGAGTGCTTGAACGAAGAGAGTAGAGGCGTTGGAAAATTGTTGTTCTGAAGCCTTGGGGTCGAGCCCCTTTTATAGTGCTCTTGGGGGTGCCTGGGACGTCGGGGGCGCCTGACACGTGCCTTCGGATCCGAGAACCTCTATCCGAAGCTTGGTCAGTGCTTATCCCCTATGAATCGTCTCTGGAGCTGACGGGGGTGCCCGGGACGTTGGGGGCACCCTTCTTGACTTGGTCCACTGGCTTCTTACTATTTTGCTTCGATTGCTTTGACCTTGGGCGCCCGGGTCCTCCGGGGCGCCCTGCCCAAGGCTGTT
Organism: Boesenbergia rotunda; assembly: GCA_024364735.1. Taxonomy (NCBI): domain Eukaryota; kingdom Viridiplantae; phylum Streptophyta; class Magnoliopsida; order Zingiberales; family Zingiberaceae; genus Boesenbergia; species Boesenbergia rotunda. The sequence continues at coordinate 158,927 of JAGFNQ010004687.1, forward strand.
CCGAAGCAATTCTTGCTTCCTTGTTTTGTTTTTGACCTTGGGCGCCCGGGACCTCCCGGGTGCCTGGCCCAGCTGCCTGCCCCTCTCCTTTGGGGCGTTTTGAGCTATAGAAACACATTCCCTTGGTCCTTGCATTCAAGGTTAGTTCCAAAACAACAAGGCAAGAATATTAGTTGATTTCTACAACCGTAGCTGTCTTGGTTCTGACTTCGGGTCTCCCAAATGGAACCCTAGGTCGAACCGACGCCTACTGTTCCCTCAACGGGGAACGCGTCCTCACCTACTCCTCTCAGGAGAGTTTACCTTTTGCCAACCGGCTCCTCCGGTTGGACTTTTGCCCAGCAGTCCTTCGCCAGGTGCCTAGCAGCCCTTCGCCAGGTCTTAGATTCCCAACAGCCCTTCGCTAGGTCTTAGACTCCTAGCATCCCTTCACCAGGTGCCCAGCAGCCCTTCGCTAGGTCTTAGGGTTTCGATGCCTAGCAGCCCTTCGCTAGGTGCCCAGCAGCCCTTCGCTAGGACTTCTTTTTGCACACCCAGTGAACACATTAGACCACAATAATATCTTAACTCTTGAACCCTTTGCCATTATCAAAACCCAGGTTCGACTTAGGTGCTGCCTGTACCAACACTAGGTTCAGCCTCAGGTCCGGCTGGATGGTTTGGTTCAGTGTTTGGTTCAACTATTTGAGTTGGTTCAGTTATTGGTTTAGTTGATACCTCAGTAGATGATTCAAACGATAGTTCATTTAATGGTTCAATTAATGATTCACTGTCTTCTTTATCACGATATGATTGATTTAGATTTTGATTGTTAAATTTTGGTTCAACCTCTTCATCAAAGATTAAATTGGTAGTTTCCTCAATTTTATCGGTATGTTTATTATAAACCCTATAAGCTCTACTAGTTGTTGAATATCCTAAGAAAGTCCCTGGGGTTGACTTTGATTGGAACTTACCTAGGTAATCTTTAGTATTCAAAATATGAACTTTGCACCCAAAAACCCTTAAATAGTGTAAATTAGGTAATCTGTGATAATAGAGTTCATAGGGTGTCTTATTGTGTCTTCTATTAATTAATATCCTGTTTTGAATATAACATGCTGTATTTACCGCTTCTGTCCAAAATTGGTTAGTTAGGTTATATTCGTTGAGCATGGTCCTAGCGGCTTCCTGAAGGGTTCTATTCTTTCTCTCAACTATCCCATTTTGTTGGGGGGTTCTAGGACAGGAAAACTCATGGATATACTCATTAATTTTACAAAACTCCTCGAATTTTTGATTTTCAAACTCTCCCCCATGATCACTCCTAAGTCTTTTAATTTTAGTATCATTTTGATTTTCAATCATTTTGCATAAGTCATTAAATAAATTAAAGATTTCATCCTTAGTTTTCAAGAACCTAACCCAGGTAAACCTAGAGTAATCGTTGATGATTACTAAGCAGTACCGATTCACGCTTAGTGACTTGGCTCCATATGAATCAAATAGGTCAAGGTGTAGGAGCTCAAGTGTGGTTTGGGTTAAGTCTGATTGGGTTGATTTATGAGTTGACTTTGTTTGTTTGCCTTGTTTACATGAGTTACAAATTGTATTTTCAAAATTCTTGATTTTAGGTACACCTTTAATTAAACCAAGTTGAGTAATTTTTGAAATTAGTTTGGTATTAATGTGACTTAGTCTCCTATGCTAAAGGTTAGATTCTTCTAATTGAGTCAGAAATCATTTTGATACTAAGGGTAGATTAATAGTGTAAATGTTGTTTTTCCTACTACTCTTAAGTGTTATCTCTGAGTCTTGGAGGTTTCTAATAAGGCAGTCAGAGTTGGTGAACATAACTATGTAACCAGTATCACAGAGTTGGCTAATGCTAAGCAAATTGAACTTAAAGTTTTCAACCAAGAGCACTTTCTTAATAATGAAATCAAAATTTAGTTCAATGTTACCTGACCCAATTACTTTGAGTGTAGCATTGTTGCCAAATGCTACTGAGCCTAGGTTTTTGAACTTGATTTTGGTGAACTTCAATTTATCCCCAGTCATGTGTCTGGAGCATCCACTATCCAACATCCACTTGTCCAAATCTTTATGTTCCTACACATAAAGTATGTTTTGATTTGGATCCATTAGAGTTAGGATAGCTTAAATTGAGTTTCACTACCTAGTCTGTCTCACCCACATCTAAAGTTATCAAACATGTTGACCTTATGGGTTTTGCGAGACAGGTTTTCAAAATAAATGTTTAATTTTTGAAAGATATTTAATTTTGAAAACGTTGAATTTTGAAAAAAATTGTAGAGTTAAGATTATTGATTTTGAAAAGATATTAAGTCTAGGATTTAATTTAAAATTTATGTTAGATTCAAATTTATCAAGTAGTAAATTGAATTTGATTTTCGATAATCGGCTTTCAGGTCTTGGCGAGGTACAGAGGCTTTCTTTGGCCGTAGCCTTATTAGAGCAACAACCGTTTCCTCGACAAAGCCTTTTACTAAAAATTCATTTTCAAATTACTTCCTGAAAAATTTTGGTCTAACTAGTTTAAGTTTTGGATCGGTAGCTTCGGCTAGTTCCACCAGACTAAACAGACCGAGTAGGGTACGTCTTATCCTACTTGACCTTATTAGAGAGGCTTCCCTAACATACTATCATCTCATCTCCACCTAATACTATGTTGTTCAAATTTCAAATAAATCTTTTGTCCTTAATCTTACCAATCCTAAGTCTAAGCATGATAATAAAGTTGAAAAAAAATAAACAAGCAAGCAAGCAATTCAGAAAAATTATCTAATTATCAAGATGGTTTTTATATTGGCTCCCCCTAGACTGAAGCCTCGATAAGGGTTAGGTAAGATGTGAATCTTGTCCTTGGGGATTCAATACTGGTTTGGTCCAGTTTGTTTATTCAAACATAGCTGAGGGACCCATGCTTGGACTCGGGTTCTAGGTTGGTTCAACAAGGAGTAATACGAGCGTTGTCTTGATTTGGTCCGATAACCTAGTCTGGATCGATTGAGAACGGACTTCTGTTTTCCAAGAATCTTGTCAAGACCCTTGGAACCCGAAGTGAATCGTTCTAGGGTAACCCTGAGTTCCTTCACTTGAGTTTTCAAGGAGGAATTCTCTTCCTCAAGTTTTTGAACTTGAGTTGAGTTTCCATCTTGAACTGGCTCGGTCAAGTAACTCGAGTTGACTTCCACTTTCAGGAGTTTTACTTCCTGTCGGAGGGATTCAACCCGGATGTTTGGTTTCGCCAATTTTCTTGTCAAGTAAGAAATTAAATCGTATAATTCAGATTCTGGATAACCTCTTACCGTGATTTGTCCGTCCTCCAAGATTGTGAGTTTTCCGGTGTTGACGTCTTCGTCTGGTTTCGATTCTGTTACGGAGTCGACGTCTTCCGAGGTGGTCAAGGCGAGTAGGTTCACGTGTGGGGCTTCTTCTTCTTCTTTGGAGGATGACTCGGCCCAGGTGGCTTGAAGAGCCTTCTTCCTCCGTGCCTTCTTGTTTTCCTTTAGGTTGGGGCACTCTGATCTGAAGTGTCCCTTCTTGTTGCACTCGTAGCAGGTGATGTTGCCTTTGCTCTTCTGACTTGTTGAGGATTCAGATGGATCTTCCTTCTTCCGACTTGACTTCTTCTTGTTCATTTGGTGCTTAAGTTCCTTGTAGTAGTCGCGAGCTAGCCGGACCAATTTGGGATGATCCCCTTCACTGTAGTCAGATTCCGAGTCTGAGTCGGACTCGGGTACTTGTTGAATCTTCTTTTTCTGACTTCTTCCTTGAGTTTTACCTGCAAAAAATGCAATACCTTTCTCGACCAATGCAATGTTAGTCTGTTCATGTAATTCTAACTCAGAAAACAGTTCATCTAATTTTATTTCGGATAAATTCCTGGAAACCTTGTAGGCATCCACCATAGACGCTCACAGTGTGTTTCTCGGGAATGAGTTTAAGGTATTCCTTATTAGGTCACGGTTTTCAACCTTGTGACCTATAGTGTGCAACCTGTTCATCAGTTGCTGAATCCTTGCGTGGAGCTGTGCTACCGATTCTCCGTCGTGCATCTTTATCGTATAGAGTATGTTGAGCAACAGATCCCTTTTGCTGATTCGAGTGTCAGATGTACCTATGTGTAGCTCAATCAGCTTGTTCTAGAGCTCCTTTGTGCTGCTGAAGGGTCCTACACGGTTCAACTCCTCTTTTGTCAGGCCGCATTGCATGGTTTGGGTAGTTTTTTCCTCGGCCTCGATTTTCTTCTTTAGTAGACCATCCCACTCAGTATAGTGTTGCACCACGCCTTGTGCAATTTTAGGTATCTCCAGTTCGGACTGGATGATAATCCACATGTCCCCCTGAGTTTTCAGGTAGACCACCATTCTACTCTTCCAGTAGGAGAAATCTTCTCCACTGAAGAGAGGTGGTCTGGCGGTATTATATCCCTCTTGCATGACCGTTATATTAAACTGAAAAATTTAAGAGAAAAACTCGTTCCAAGACTAAGTCATGGATTAGTAGTGTGGGAAAAAATAGTAATAACGGAAAAAATCGAGTGGTGTTGCTCCAACCTCGATTAACGAGTGAATCGATAAAGGGGGGGGGGTGATTATCGATCGATGAATTTTCAGAAAACTAAGAGTAATTGCGCTGTGGAAAAGCAAAACAATCGCTAACACGTTTGTTTTTACATGGTTCGGAGTCGCAGTCGGCTTCTACTCCAAGGCCCACCGTCCTTGACTGTTTACGACAGACAATTCTATATTGCGTAAAAGATGTTACAACTTTAGTACAAATATAGAATTTTAAGATACAACAATTAAAAGAAAATTATACCGACGACCGGAAGATTTAGAAAGTCGGAGCCGCAGGTTGTCGTTGGTGCTTGAATCTTGAGCACGGAGCGTTTCGGAGCAGAGCGCTAGTTAGAATGCGTTGAAAGAAGTTGTGTTGGAAGCCAAGGAGGTGAACTCCTTTATATAGTCGTAGCTGGGGCGCCTGTGTTGAAGGGGGAGCCTGACACGTGGCCCTCACTGCGCCAAAGTCAATACACAGACTTGGCCAGCGCTTATCCCCTCAACCAGGGCACCTGAACTAACTGGGGTGCTTGTGTTAACACAAGCGCCTCATATGCAGTTCTGAGGCATTGCTTCGAAGTGGTTTGGAATAACCCTTTGTTTGGGGTGCCTGTCTCAACACAGGCGCCTAGTCAAATAGGGCGCTTCACACCATTAAGGCGCCTGGGAGCAGAAACCGTCATCCCTTCGTTCCTGCAACCAGAGTTAGTTCCAAAACACAAATTACATATAAATGATATAAATTTATGTATGATTAACAGCCTGAGCTGTCTTGGTTCTGACTTTGGGCTTCCCAAATGGAACCCTAGGTCGAACCGACACCTAATGTTCCCTCCTATGGGGAACGCGTCCTCACCTACTCCTCTCAGGAGATTTTACCTATTTGCCAACCGGCTCCTCCGGTTGGACTTTTACCCAATCTCCTGGATCAGGTCTTCATGCCCAGTCCGCGACAAGAACTTATTTCCCAACTTCACTCACCAGGTCTTCGGTGTCCAGTCCACGACCAGGACTTATTGCCCAACCTTTTGTCAGGACTTAGGTGCCCAGCCCGCGGCCAGGACTTAGTGCCCAATTCTTAGAACCTGGACTTCGTGCCTAGTGTACCTAGGACTTTTCTTGCATACTTGATTAAGATTGTCAGATCACAACAAAATTTTAACTTTTGAACCCTTTGCCATTATCAAAACACAGGTTTGACTTTGGTGCTTCCGGCACCAACATATTATACCTCATCTTTAGTTAGCTTTGGCTAATCACCAAGACTTGGTATAATTAGGTAGGTAATATTTTACTAATTACATCTTATGCAACTCTTGGAAACAAAGGGTCAATATCCACATTTCACATCATCTTGAGTTAGCTTTGGCTAATTGATCAAGACTTTATATAATTTTTCTCTTACCTAATTTTCCCATCTTTTGGGATATGCCTCTAAGTTTCTCAATCTAATTGAGGTGACTTAGTTATGTCTCACCTAAATTTCGATAGCGGGACATCACAATTATCCTCTTGCACTCTACCAACATAAAATGTGTCACTTTGCTTTGGCAAACCGAACACCAAATGATCGAGGTAGTTTATGAGTACTAAACATTGGTAGGCATATTGAGTTGACTTAATTAAGATAAATGTTTATCTAATCATGCATCACATACACACATTGCCTATATCAACATATAAGCGGTAAAATGTGACATGGTTATGGCCCGTTTACTACGATCTTTCAAGCCAATGAGAAAATCGATGGTCAACCTAGGGATAACATCTTCTCCAAGTGCATCCAACGGTCGTCATATGTCGTCGGCTTCCTTCTTGTAACTTTATTCTTCAATGGACATTCCACTCCTCATTTTGTACATTACAAATTAGGAAAACTCGAGTTACATTCGAGCCTAAATCTATTTTACAACTAGAAAAATAGAGATAAGACACGACACATAAGCCGTATTATGAATTACATTACAACATGCACACACACATATACATCCAATCATATTGGGGTTAAGGCCATAACCATGCACCATGTCATCAATCACATATAATAGATTTAGGACATCATGTTTTATTATGATTGTAAAATGCTCATGAGCCGAAACCATATGTTATAAAATTTATTGGGTACAATCGGTCCATAGCACACTTTCATATTCATATGATAATGCTATGGACTTTTAGTTTGATCAACACAAACTTTTGTATCTCAACAAATGCTCATACATTACACAATCCATAACAAAATTAAGTCCTATTTCTATATCACATATAAAAGTTTTTCGAAACTCTCTATGATCTTTCGCAAGTGGCTTTGATACCACTATAGGGATCTATAGGAAAAAATATTCAAAAATCGCAGCGGAAATAATGGATCCCATGAGTGATCCATGCGAAAGAAAACTCATACAAAGTTAATTTACAAATTCCTATTGTATAGGTATACCTTTGGCGCGTGCCCTTCCCTTATCCCGCTTGTTCGAGGTATGCCGGATCTCTTGCACGTTCAAGTGTCTGTGCCTCTATACGTATCCACACGAACACGATCTCTCAAGTTTTGGAGAAGAATCATGTTTGTGGTGCTAGCCATAAGAGGAGATTCATAAAGCAAGAAGGAGAGGGAGAAGAGGGATTTTGGCCAAGAGAAGGAAAGGAAGGAAGAATGATAAGTTCATCATTCAAATGACAAGAAAAACTCTTTTATACTCATCCCATGAATATGAAGAGTTTTTGTCCCTTTAGCTTCCCTCCATTAATACTAATAAAAACCCACTTAGAGTACAGTTTCTCATGTGCCTCTTCAACTTCTCTTCATCCAATGAAGAGAAACTTTTCATCTTCCTCTATTATTAATTTATTAAACATTTTAATGAATTAATATCTCATTCATATGTGGTTGAGTCTAATCTAAATGAGTCAAACTCAAATTAGATCTCAATCCAATAATCCATTTGGATTCACTTGAGTCTAACTCAATTAATCCAATTCAGATCAAATCATAGTCAAACTAAGATCAATTAATCTCTGAAGCATTGTGTCCTTAGTGTGTGACCAAATAGGTTCTCATAATGTTGACAATGTGTCAAAACCACTTTAGACACATAAGCAATGAGCGACATCTAGCAATGCATCATTGCGACCCAAGTGACGAGAAAGTCGAGATCCGACTTAACCTTCGTGACTATGATGATGTATGACCTTGTCCTTCCATCCTTGATATCTAGATTGACCAATGAGGTATAGACCATATTATCCTCGATTAATCTTTGTGTTTCTTGATCCCTAAGTAGACTAATCAAAAAAATGAGCTCAATATCTCCTATTGACTCATTTGAGCATGACCATGTGTTTTAGTAGTCCTACTCGATCAAGGGGCCCATAGATATTGTTGGGGCAATCAGCCCTGAGATGATCTGGAGGATCATGGGGTTTTGATGTGTATGGGTAATATGGTTAAGTTAGGATTTGTGTTGTACTAATATGTGTACATGAGTGTGCAGATGTACAAGTACACATGGACTTGGTTGATGTCTTCGAGTGAAGGATGGCATGGAGGCAAGCTGGAGTCTTACGTGCACATCCGAGCGACCATTGGATAGCAAGGACGATGAGCCGAGGGACACGGACTTAGTCATCCGTCCGGGGTGGATACCAAGTAAATCGGTTTGTTAGCATTGTTCTATATTGTTAGTTTTATTTTTATTTGTATTTCCGCTGCGCTAACAATTTTGTAGAGAACAAAGTATTCGAAAATCGCTATTCACCCCCCTCTAGCGGGCACAATCGATCTATCAATTGGTATCAGAGCTAGGACCGCTCTTGATTGGAATAACCGCCAAGGGAGCAAGGGAAAGCTAGAGGGAATGATGGAGGATAAGCTAGGGGACGATATAAACTCACCACCACCATACGAGCACGAAGATTTTGATTATTGGAAAGCTAGAATGAAGATGTGGCTCGGCATGGATTGGGAGTACATAATGGTGCTAGAAGAACCATTTGAGACCTCTAAGGACAAGCATGGAAAGAAGCTCCAACCTAGGTATTGGACCAAGGAGCAACAAGAACAAGCAAGGTCTAATGAAAAGGTAATCAATATTTTGGTTAATATTTTGCCTACTAATATTTTGAGTGATGTAGGGAATTATAAAAATGCCTATGAGTTATGGACTAAATTGGAAGAAGTACATAAGAACCCGACACAAGCCCAACTAGTAGAAGAGCCCAAAGAAATAAGCTCAAGTGGCCAAGAAGACCAAAGAGAAAGAGAATTATCAACATTATCAAGCGAACTGGAGGAATTGAGTGAAAGAGGATCCATCTCATCCGAAGAAGAAGAAGAAGAAGTATCAACATCATCTTGGGACCGGGTGCATGTTGACATGGATGCGGGTTCGTAATTTCAAAATTAATTACGTGCAGCGGAAGGTTTAGCATAAATAATTTCTCTAAATCATTTAACTACACATCTAAGCATGCAATTTTATCTTGTGTAGACATGATCATATATTTGAAATTTTGCAGAAACATAAACTAATTTACATATTACCTCGCGTTACTCGAAGGAAGGGACGAGATCCAACCGTAAGCGTCCCTTGGAAGCTCCGCCTCTATTTGCGTCCACGCCGAGTATCTTCGGGATGACTTCGCAAAGCCACAAGTTTCGTGTTCTCGAGAACTACTAGATTCTCTGAGAACACGACGAGAAAAACCAAGAGAGAAGTCGGAAGACTAACCACAAAAGGATGGCCGGAATCAAAATTTCGGCGAAGCAAAAGAAGAGGCTTGCGACAAAAAGATCCTTGCGGCAAACTCTAATTCCGGCAGCACCTTCCGGCCAAGAGATGGCTGGAGTTCCTTCTCCGGCAGCAGGTGGTGGTCGGCAGGGAAAGGGCAGGGGGTGGTCAGCTGGTGGTCCTTCTTGGGGCTGGTTGGCGCACGGCAAGAAGGGGAGAAGAGAAGGAGAGAAAGAGAGGGAGAGAGCCTATGCCTTCATCTCTTTGATTATCACCGAAGCCTTGCCTTGGGACCTTTATATAGTGGCCTCTCAACCATCAAGCCTCTCAAATATGGAATAACTTATTCCATCATGCCACGTTTGATTTTATATCATGGTTAAAAGCATATTTTAATTCATGATAAAAAATCAATCAAGTCTCTTCTCTCCTATGGAATAAATTTCCTTATCATGGTAAATCAATCCATGATTAATTTTATAAAATAAACTAATCCATGGTTCATTTTAATTTCCATGAAAATTAAACCAAACCTTGGTTTATTATATAAAAATTTATATCATCCATAATTTTATAAAACAAACCACACTTGGTTTATTTTATAAATTGAACCAAAAACTTGGTTCTCACCCTTTGTTGTGGTCGGCCAAGCAAAGAGGATGGAGGCCCTCTTTGGCCGGCCCATCCAAGCCAAGCCCCAATGAATTAAACTTATTTAATTCATCTATTAAGTCTTCAAAAGGCTTAGCCATTTTACGCTTTCGATGCGTCTCTGAAAAATTTAGATTCGACTTATCATTTGGCTCAACCAAACTTAATCTCTCTTGATTGGAAAATCCAATTTTCAACTCGTTTTAAATCCCTCAGATTACTCGTAGTGCGTGTGACTAAATAGGCTTTCGATTTATGTTGGCCGTCTATAATTAATCAATTATAGAACGATCATGAGTGGCACCTAGTAGTACATCATGATCCCCAATTAATCGAAAGATCAACGGTTGACCTCAGAAACAATTCTGAAACCCTTCAGCAGCTATAATGAATCATGCCTCATTCCCTTCACCATCTTATACCCACTTGGTTCAGGACATGGTCTATGTGTGTCAGTCCTCACTAGGCTGACTACGTCACACCTAGCCCAAGTAACGTTTTCTCATCCTACGGATTCTAATTACTCATGTATTTAAGAGATTCATACTCTGAACATGTCATGCTCTGGCCAGAGGCTTCGAGTAACAATCCGATGATAGGCCTCGGGTATGCATCTCCTCGCAAGGAGTGGTGAATCCTTTGTAGGCTGTTCAAACATCTTCGGGCACTTCGGCTTATACCCAATCATCCTGGGTCCACACCTCCTTGGAGATGCTTGCTTAAGATGTCAAAGTATAAGTCTCCATGACCAAGATGACTTGAACACCGCAAGTCAAAGGAACATCGCACTTAAGCTGCAGTAAGAACTTCACTAACATATCTATATGTAGACTACCATATGAAGTTTTACAGCCAGTCACTCCAATGAACTAGTTCCCTTAACTAGCATTCATGTTTATCTCCGGACATCTCAATGTCACCAGCCAATGAGAATCAGCTGATTAGAGAATAACCCATGCTAGTTTCAACAGAATTGATTGTGTCCGTATTTATCAATTCATCTACTAGGGACAATTTCAATACTTCACAATTGCACATGTAGAGATAATCACTAGTTGTTAATTCATCACAAATTCTCTCATGCTGTGAATTGTATTGCGAACATTCAGTAAATGAGTTTAAGATCTCAATCAAATACACAAACATGTATACTCAAATAATGAATATTTATTTATTAGAATAAATGATTATAATCATAAGGCGATTGCCTTAGGACACTTCTCTCATATCAGTAACACATCAAGGGTTGAGGGGGAGGAGAGACCCTCATCCCCACAAGAGCAAGAAAAGACTTCCACCTCCACCAAGGTTAAATTAAAAGAGCATATCATATGCTTTTGGTGCAATAAAATGGGGCACTACAAGGATAAGTGCCCACTATGTAAAAAGGAGGTAATTTCTAAACCCGTGCCCATTCAATTTAAATCTAATGCGGGTTGTAGGAATAAGAAAGATCAAAAGGAGAAAAGAAGAAAAATTTGATGCTTCACATGCGGGGAGCTAGGGCATTACCATACAAAATGCCCAAGGAAAGGAGAGTTGAAAAAGATGGAGCATCTTAGGAGATGAGAGAAAGAAGAAAGAAAAAGGAGCACGCATCAAGGGGGAGCCCCAAGGGTAAGGGAGGTAATCCCTAACTCTATTTATGCTCAAAATATTTGTATGAATGATAGAATTATTAATAATTGCATGCCCATGCATGTTTTTGGTTTTAAATATCATGATAGGAGTAGAAACACTTTTGCGTGCCAAAACACCAAAAATTCTATATTTCATGACAAATCTAGGAGTTCTAAGACTAAGGACCAAGGCATAAACTCTAAGAAAGGGAGACATATGACTAGAAGAAATGATCAAATTAGGCCTAGTGATCCTAAGGTTAGGAGTTTGGAAAAGGAAAATCAAGTTTTGAAGGCAAAACTTGATAAATTAGAGAAAAATCTAGATTGACTCATTAGGGGGTCAAAGGGGTCAAACATGATGCAAAAAGATCAATCTCTTAGGAATGGTAGGTCGAGTCTAGGATACCACTCTAGGAGGGCAAATGGTAGTAAAATGCCATATTCAAGGGTGCCCTATAACTATGGTAGAGAAAAGTTCAAAAATGGCAAAGAAAAGCCATTTAAAGGAAAAGAAAAGGAATTGACCAAGAAAAAGGTCTATAGAGTCAAGAGAGTGTCAGTGGAAGGTCAAGAAGCATCGGAGAAGCACCGGTGTGGTCTTGCCTTTGTAGATGAGTTACCTAGGGAGGTAACTAGGGCTAGAAGCTCAAGGGAGAACTCTAGAAGCCAAAATAGGATCCATGGTCAATGGATTTCAGGTGGTTTCCTTCTAGGAGACTAGATAGACTATGAAGTGTGCCAAAGAGTTCAAAAGGCTAAGGTTAGCCTTAATTCTAGAAAATTGGCACACTAAAGGGAGGGTTATGAAAAAAAAATGAAAATGAGACTATAATTGAGAGAAATTGGATTTAATATGAAAATACCATATACGTATGGGAGAAAGCATCAAGAAGAGGTCCAAATTAGAACTTCTAGTTAAGTTTAAATGACTCATATTGGATAATTTTGAAATTTGTACCAATCTTGGGATTCGGAGTGAATTTATTTGAAATTATATTTTTTTCCAAGTAGGCTTAGGATCCACAAATCTCTTCACGAAATTTCAGATTTTTTGGAGATTTGTGGAATTAGTTAGGCATTTCTGAAGTTAGGACTGGAAAACTGGTTTTTCAGTATCAGTCGACTGCCCTATTGCCAGTCGACTGGTGCTAGAGCGAGAAAGGGTCTATAAGGTTTACCAGTCGACTGCCTCAGGGGCAGTCGACTGATCCTAGAGTGAGAAACCCTCTGTATGTTTTCGCAGTCGACTGCCCTGGGGGCAGTTGACTGGTCTGCGGGTTTTAAGTTAGATCGGGCCACGCGGGGGTGGCCAAACCTAGGGTTTTGACTTACCACGCCCGGCGATTTCTTCCTCCCCTCGACTCCTCTTGCGTCCTAAGCTCCTCCCAAGCCCTAAAATCTCTTCCAAAGCCCTCTTCTACCTTGGATCTACTCTTAGGGTTACTAAAAACTCTTTCTTTCAGCCCGATCTCCTCACTACCATCATGAAGCGCATAGGAAAAAGGTAAGAAATTGAATAGGTCAATGTTTTCCATTTAAACTATGATTTGGAACTAATGTAATGATTTTTGCATGTTTTCTATGTCATTTTCCGTTGTGGGGGGTGGTTTGGTATGCATGCATGGGTTTATCACATTGTAGTTTGGCATCTAAGTGACCATGAGGTGAGGGATCCTCACGCAGGTTAGGAGATTCTAGGTTTCGGTCGGTAGAATATAGGAAGAGGTTTGATGATAATGAGTTCACTACAATGAACTATCGATATCTTAATAAAGCCTACTTCCAAGAAAAGTCTCCTCAAATCATCAAAATGATCACGCATTTTAGGTTAAACAAATTGGTTTATTGCCAGCATGACATCAACACTGACTTATGTAAGGAGTTTTATGCCAACCTAACCTGCATTGACTCTGATCATAACCTTTATGAGTCCATGGTGGCCGGCGTCACCATTCCTTTCTCACCCATGGTTCTAGCTAGATTTTTAGAGTGTAGGGCATCAGATAATGCATCTATTTATTTTCCTACCGTTGATGAGCCGCTCTCTCTCCATGATGTCTCCATTGACCAGATTCATATGCATTATTTTAGGAGACATAGGCATGAGTCAGAGCGCACTTTTGATGCCAAACCCATGAGTCCATTCAGTCATGTCTTATACAAAATTGTCATAGAATGCATACTACCCATTGTCACCAAGGGGCGGGCAAGCATTCGACTACCCCACTTGGTGATGATGTATGCTTTAGAGAGGAGGATAGATGTTGATATTTCCTTGCAAGTGTTCACAGCCATTGTCCATTTTTCCCAGAGTGTTAATGGGAAAATATATAAGCCTTTTTACAACATCTTGACCGAGTTCTTTCAGTCTTGGGGCGTCTGAGTGTCTAGCGGTCAGGTTCGGCACCTGTCCAAGGATTATGACCAGATCGGTACACGTCAGCTATCCTTGGCAGGCATAGAGAGTCGACAGGGGGCATTTGTCTGGAGGGAGAGTCCAGAGTCGTCCAGCTCAGACGAGGAGCCTGCTGAGATGGTTACACGTGCGGAGTTTACTCAGCTCCGATCGGATATGCACGTGCTTCAGGAGGACATTCATGGCATCCGTGAGGAGATCCATGGAGTCCAGCAGACGTAGACGATGATCCACGGGGAGGTTCATGGCCTCACGGTATTCTGTCAGGGATTCCAGAGCCGACAGGATGACATGTACGAGATGCTACGACAGCTGCATCACGCTTATCAGGTCCCTCCTCCTCCTCCTCCTCCTCTAGGCGGTGACGACGACATGATCTGACGAGATGGCACGACATTTAGAGCAGTTTAGTGTTGAGAGCGTTGTTCATTGATGTATTATTATATCTCTTAAATACTTCTTATTCTGGTGTTGTATTATTTGGATGACTTCAGGTCTTTAGCCCCTGTTACTTTATCATGTTTTATTTCATGACAGTTTTTATGGTTTATGTATGATACACTTATGTTCATGCTATATTATGTGATTGTATGTTATGACTTAATTTTGACTTGTATTATTGGTTTTATGTTATGATACATGATTTAAGTTTTGTTTGAAAATAAATTGTGTTAATGATATGCTATATGATTTAATTAAGATCTTTATCTATGTCTTCATGATGTCTCTTGAAAGTTCATATAAATTGTTTTGCCTAAATTTATTGATTGTATTGAATGAACAAGGATCTTTATAGATAAGGGCATGGGAAAGGATTTTTCATGATAATCTAGAGATAAGAGGTAAAGAAGGGGAGGTTTGCGAACCATTTTATATGAAAACCTAAGGTCAATGGAAGTGGCAAACATAAGATATCATATATAGGTTTGAAAGTTGATACAAAAATGACAATATTTGAGAGTTTTTGGGTTTGTATCACAAGTCAAGCACGGTTGATGTTTTTAATGAAAATATATTTTTCTAGGGTAGGGAATACTCTAACAAACATTCTTGCAAAATTTCACATTTTTCTGGATTTTTTAGAATTTTATACGTGTTTCTGAATTTCGACTGGAAATTCAGAAACTACCGTATCAGTCGACTGCCCTGGGGGCAGTCGACTGGTAGTTTGGGCAGAGTGTTATTTTGTGATTTCTGATGGGTTTTTCAGAAATCTAATTAAGTTCTATTTGGCACCAGGGATAGGGTTGCTTGGGATAATCTTTTTGATAGTGTCAAAGGGGGAGAACTCGGGTGTTAAGTTAGGTTTGGGTTTGTAATGCCCACCTTTTTCCCCCACCTTATGGTGTGGCGAGAGGCGGCGTTACGCTAAACATACATGTACATATAAAACATCTTAATGCAGCGGAATAATTTTTTTTTCTTCTAAACATGCTTTTAACCATGCAACTAATACATGAAACATCTATACATGCCTAAACTTGTCATTCATAAACATAGGGTCATTGGCTTAGCATATTAACGACATGCATAGCATCATAACCTAACCGTTCCATAACTTATTCATCATCATCATAAGTAGCAAATAACTTATCCGTAAACATAGCATCATGAGTCTTAAGTCATTCACTAGGCATAACCATTATAACATAACATAAAATCTAAGGAGGCATTTCCAAAACCCAAGACATGCAATATGTGTAAATAAAAGGATCCTTTGCCAAGTCACCGCCACACACACACATGCTCTTGCCTCTCCTGCTGCTTCCCTTAGTAACTTCTTGTTTGATCTGCGGTACGAGGAAAGAAAGACTATAAGCACACAGGCTTAGTAAGACCCTTTCCTACTCACTAAAATCATACGTCATTTAAACATAAACATATCAAGTATCTGACGTAACATAATTCTGAACATAAATCAGAAGCATAATCTTGGCGTAAGTCATAAGCATATGAACAACTAACATAGCATGATTCATAACATAGACATAAATCTACCACATACTTAGCGTAGCATAATTCTTAACGTACCTGAACATGAAACATATTTATTCATGGCATAATTCTTAGCATACATGAACATGAAACATACTTATTCATGGCATAATTCTTAGCATACATGAACATGAAACATACTTATTCATGGCATAATTCTTGGCATACATGAACATGAAACATACTTATTCATGGCATAATTCTTGGCATACATGAACATGAAACATACTTATTCATGGCATAAACATAGAATATACTTACCCTGACGCGATGCATAACATGAATGCATGCATGAGTCAATGCATTTACTACATAAGGATGCTTAGTTTTAAAATCATACTTTTAAATGCTTAACATAACATAACATCATTGGGGTCCCCGGCTTGTACCACATACATACATCATAAGCGCGCATCCCTAAGTAAATACGAGGTAGCGAGCCCCGACCTACTAGGGTAAGGACAGCATAGTCGGTAGTCCCAGAACCGAGGCGTTCTTAAGGTGCCCATCCCTGTTGCATAGCTTCGGTAGTGCCAGAACCGTGGACAGCATAGTCGGTAGTCCAGAACCGGGGCGTTCTTAAGGTGCCCATCCCTTGGACCCTTACTTCGGTCCGGTACAAGCCCATTCATAAAGTAAGATAAATATGCATGCTTCATCATTCATACTTGACATATCATAGGAACAGCTACGGTAGTTCCAGAACCGTGGACAGCATAGTCGGTAGTCCAGAACCGGGGCGTTCTTACGGTGCCCATCCCTTAGCATGACATAAACATACTTAACATTTCATCATTCTTACTTAGCATCATGATGCCTTAAAGGCATGAACATTTATCATCATTCATTCTTAAACATGGCATATGTACATATCATTCATAAAGCAAAGCATGGCATACATACATAGCATTCATAAAACATGGCTTACATACTTATTGTTCATAAAACATGGCATACATACATGTCATTCATAAAGCAAAGCATGACATACATACATAGCATTCATAAAACATGGCTTACATACTTATTGTTCATAAAACATGGCATACATACATGTCATTCATAAAGCAAAGCATAGCATACATACATAGCATTCCTAAACCGTGGCATACTTACATATCATTCATAAAACATGCATAGTCATGGTACATAGGAAAACATGCCTAGGTCCTTTCATACGTGAGTCATTTCCCTAGGTTCATGGCACGGGGTCTAAACATTTGGGAATCATCATAGCACATGACCTAATATACTAGGTCAGGACACACTTTACATGACATTAGGTTTTTAGGTCACATAAAATTCCTACAACATATTTTAATCATATACATACATCTTAGTAATCTATAAACAAGCGTCCTTGAAAACTTAACCCAATCCAAGCCCTAGATTAGGGACTTGGCCGAAACCCTAAAGAACCATGGGTCCTTAGAACAATTTGCATAGTCATGGCTAACATCCAATCCCTTACATATTATGTCATAGGAACCCATTGGGACCCTTGATTGGTTTTAACCCTAAGTCCTAGACCTTATTCATGCTTTGGCCGAAACCCTAGGGAAGTAATAGGCCCATAGAAAATTCATATAAGTCACCATTATCATTCATAATATATCATAGCAAAACATACTAATCATGCTTGGAGGTTTGAAAGTTAAACCAAGCCCTATACTTGATGTGGCCGAAACCCTCAAGGGGTTTTAGGGTGCCAAAAATTTCCCTAAATCATAAGTTATGTCCTACATACCATCATAAAACTTTCAAGAGCACAAAAGAGAATTTACATCATCCTTAACCCCACAAAACATCCTTGGCCGAAACCCTAGGGCTCCTCTTCATGGTTTCCTCAACTTAAATCTTAAACAAAAAATCTAAATCTTGTTAAGCATCAAAGAACAATCATACCACAGGTGAGGGGGTCTTACCTTCCCTTATCTTGGATCTAGTCCTTGAATAGAAAAAATAGAAAGAACCTTCTTGACTCTAATCCTCTTCTTAGCCCTTGTAGTCTAGTAGATAAACCTTAGATCTTGGAGATGAAGCCTTCTTGTGAAACTTTTCCAAAGGAAAATGGGGCTTGTGGGTTTCGGCTAGGAGAGGGAAGAAGAAGGAGAGAAGGCTTGGTGGATGAGAAGAAGAGAAATCTTAATTGGGGAGTTACTACTCCTCTCCTTTATTCACCATGAAGTGGGCAAGTGAAGAGTCATAGTGTCTCTTCCCTTGGTGACTCTTCATTTTCCCTAAGCCTTAACCAAAATCCACTTCATTCTCTACTAGCACTCCCTTGCTAGGTGAATTGGTTAGTGCATACATGGTGGTACAAGAGGTCCAAGGATCAATCCTTGGTGCATGCACCCATTTTTTTATTTTATTTTTATTTTATTCCGAAAATTCCCCTAAAATTCACCCATAATCATGCTAATATTCCCAATTAAAATCCATTTATATTTATATTAAATTTTTGCCTAAAATCTACCAATAATCATGGTATTAGAAAGCCCATATAAGGCCCATTAGTACTTAGTTTCTCAATTTAAATGAGAAAATCATGGATTTCTAGGCTAAGGTTCGTACTAATATCTCTAGTTCCCTCGGAAAATTATCTAGACATGATTAATATTTTAAAGAAAATATTGAGAGAATTTTCCGGGTCGTTACAGGGTTGATACTTAACTTTGATTGAATTGTGAAACTTTGGAGTTAAGTTGGGGTAACTTAACCGGTTGTTGTAAGTAGAGTTAAGTTGGGAGAACTTAACTTGGGATTAGCAATGAGAATTGAAAGTTGGGAGAAAGCATAGGTTAAGGGGGAGGTTGTCTCTTGTGTGTTATGCTTTAATTTTTAATTGCTTTTGCTATTGTTATTGCTATATGTTTACCTAACTTAACATATTGCCACACATCAAAAAAGGGGAGATTGCTGGGGTAACTTAACATTCTAAGCATGACATAATACTTGGCATGAACATAAACATGGTGAACATTCTAAGCATGGCATAGTACTTGGCATGAACATAAACATGGTGAACATTCTAAGCATGGCATAATTTATGGCATAAACATAAACATTGTGAGCATTCTTCCTATCATAACTTATGAACATCTTCTTAACATTATCATGGCATAGGTCATTTATTCTCATGCATATCTCTTAACATGAAATGTAAGCATAAAATCTTATCAACATAGCATAATGCATAACATGAATGGATGCATGAGTGGAATGCATATACATAAGGGATGCTTAACTTTTAAAACATACTTTTAAATGCTTAAACATAATCATCATAACATCATTTGGGGTCCCCGGCTTGTACCACATACATACATCATAGCGCGCATCCCTAGCAAGTCCGAGGTCGCGAGCCCCAACCTACTAGGGTAAGGACAGCATAGTCGGTAGTCCCCGAACCGAGGCGTTCTTAAGGTGCCCATCCCTGTTGCACAGCTCCGGTAGTGCCAGAACCGTGGACAGCTTCGGTAGTCCAAAACCGGGGCGTTTTTAAGGTACCCATCCCTTGGACCCATACTTCGGTCCGGTACAAGCCCATACATAAAGTAAAATACTTTTCATGTTTTATCATTCATCAGACATTCATAGCATAACCATGTTACATAAAGCATGACTTAACACATGCTTGTCCTTTCATTGTTCATTCTTATTGCATAACATCATGATGCCTGTAAGGCATGAGCATTATCTTCATTCATAAACATGGTATGCATCTTCTTTCATAAGCATGACATGCATCTTTATTCATCTAACATGGCATGCATCATTCTTATCATGAACATAAACATTACATACTTATCATGGCATCGTTCTTATCATGAACCTAACATAACATACCTATCATAACATCATTCTTATCGTGAACATAACCCTATCATACTTATTATGGCATCATTCATATCATGGTCATAACCTATCATACTTATCATGGTATCATTCATATCATGAACATACACGATAACATAGCATGGTTCTTAACGTAACATGCTCATATAACTTAGCATGGTTCTCTACATCACATAAGCATACATAGGTAGGATTTCCATAACATTTTACCTACCATTCAAATACATGGTCTAAAACATAAACATTCATGATAACCCTATTAAGCATGACATCCAATCATAACCTAAACATGAAACATAAACATGGTGCTTAAACCTTAGGGTTATGGTTAACATGATTTCTACCACATGCTTGATCTTATACATATAAATACCTTATGGTAAGCATATACCATCATTCTTTGAATCCTAACTCCACCCCAAACCCTAGATATCAAGCTTGGGCGAAACTTCCAAGGTGGAGTTCCATCAATTCCATAAACATGTAACATAGCATTAGGTAAAGGAACCACCATACATCATTTATGAGACCATAGGAAGTCATTGGGCTCATGATTAGGGTTAACCCTAACCTTTAGGCCACTTTCCTAGGGATGGACGAAACTTATAAGGCCATGGGGAGTATGGAAAAATTCCATTAAAATCCCCAATAACTCATAACCACTAATCACATCTTACCATAGGGTCATTGGAGCCCTTACTTGAAATAAATCTTAACTTTAACCCTATTAACCCTTCTTGGCCGAAACTTGTAGAGTCCCAAGGCCATGTGAAAATTAACATAATCACCTTCCATCACCCTTATATCATGGCAACACATAAACATATGCTTGAAGTTAAAGACTCAACCCTAACCCTTGGGTCCTTGGGGTTGACCGAAACATATAGGGCCTCTAGGGTACCCCAAAAATTCTCAAAAATTATATGCAACCTCTAAACATCATGATCAAACATTAAATAACATTATGGATATTTTTAGCATCATTAAGGACCCTTAAACATTGTGGCCGAAACCCTAGGGTATCCTAGGGTGCTTACTTTAGTTCTTTCATGTTGGCCGAAACCCTAGGGTATCCTAGGGTACTTCAAAAATTCCCAAAAATTACACTTAACCTCTAAACATCATAAGGGAACATTAAATAGCATTATACAGATTTTTAGCATAATTTTAGACCCTAAAATCATGGTGGCCGAAACCATTAAGCATAAGGGTCTTGGTTTTCTTTCCTTTCAACATCAAATCCAAAAACCAACCACTATATCATACTAAAAATCATAAAAATCATAGGGAACTATTATACCACAGGTGAGGGAGTCTTACTTTGGGGTTACTTGATTTTTAGACCTTAGATAGGAAGAAGGAGAAAGACTTGTTGCCTCTTGACCACCCTTAGCCCTTGTATTCTTGTGAAGACCTTAGATCTTGGAGATGGAGCCTTGGTGGAAGTTTTTCCAAGGGAGAACTCCTCCTTGGAGTTTCGGCTAGAATGAGGGAGGAAGAATGAAACTCCCAAACCCCCTCTTTATAGCACATTAAGGAGGCAAATGAAGAGTCTCTCCATGCCCCTTTATCTTCTTCTAAGCCTTAACCAATATCCACTTCATTCCCTCATAACATTCCCTTGCTAGGTGAGTTGGTTAGAGCATTCATGATTGTACAAGAGGTCCAAGGTTCAATCCTTGGCCCATGCACCTTTATTTTTATTTTATTTTTATTTTATTTAAATCCTTTTTCCTTATTTCCGAAAATTCTCCTTATTTCGAAAATTCTCCTAAAATCACCCATAATTATGCTAATTTTCCTAAATAAAATCCTTTTATATTTATATTAATTTTTACCTAATTAAGACCTATTTTTGGGACCCATTTAAGTCTCATTAGTACCCAATATCTCCATTTAAATAGGGAAATTAGGCTAAGACTTACCCATAATCATGCTAATATGCCTAATTAAATCCTATTTATATTTATACTAATTTTTTTCCTAAAATCCACCAATAATTATGGTACCAAAAAGCCCATATAAGGCCCACTAGTACTTAGTTTTCTCAATTTACATGAGAACATATGGATTTCCTAGGCCAAAGTTCGTATTAATACTTCTAGGCCCATCGGAAAATTATTTAGACATGCTCAATATTTTCGGAAAATATTAAGAGAATTTTCCGAGTCGTTACAAGTATGGTCCTACATATCTGGGACTTAGGTTGCCCTTCTTCCCAAAACGCATTACTCCCTTCATGGGAGCCACTATGAGGAACACTGAATCCCCAACTTCAAACTCTAATGGTCTGCGCTGTGTATCAGCATAGCTCTTCTGGCGGCTTTGAGCTGTTTCTATTCTCTGGCGGATCTGCTGTATGGCTACGGTGGTATCATCTATAAGATCTATCTGTAGGCCTAACTCTTGCCTCTCACCACCCTCGTACCAGCAGATAGCAGATCTACACCTCCGCCCATATAAAGCCTCATAGGGTGCCATGCCGATAGTGGCCTGATAACTATTGTTGTAGGCGAATTCTGCTAAGCACAGGTATCTGCACCAACTGCCCTTGAAATCTAGAGCACAAGCTCTGAGCATATCTTCAAGTACTTGATTAACTCTCTCTGTCTGACCATCTGTCTGAGGATAGAAAGTTGTGCTAAACTTTAGTTTGGTGCCTAGTGCTGTCTGTACGCACTCCCAGAAGTGTGAAGTGAACCTACTATCCCTATCTGAGATGATAGTCCTAGGGACCCCATGTAGTCTGACGATCTCCTTGAGGTATAACTGAGCTAGCTGTTCCATGGAATAGGAGATCCTAATAGCTAGGAAGTGGGCAGACTTAGTCAATCTATCTACTATTACCCAGATTGCATCATATCCATTCATTGTTCTGGGTAGTCCTACTATAAAATCCATGGAAATATCTTCCCATTTCCATTCTAGAATCTGAATAGGCTGCAGAACTCCACCTGGTCTCTGATGTTCTGCCTTGACTCTTTGGCATGTCAGACAGATACTGACATATCTGGCGATGTCTCTCTTCATCCCAGGCCACCAAAAACGTCCCCTGAGGTCTTGCTACATTTTGGTGGAATCAGGATGCATTGCATAAGGAGATCTATGTGTGTCCTCTAGGATCTTCCTTCGGAGCTCTTCTTGGTTCGGAACACATAAGCGGTCACCGTAGTACAGTGTCCCATTATCTGATAGGCGAAATTCTCCATTTTCGGCTTCTGCTATCCCCTTCTTGATTTTCTAAAGGTCCGGATCTTGATCCTGTGCTGTCTGGATGTCTTCAATCAGGGTTGACACTCATGTCAAAGTGGAGAGCTGCCCAACTAAAATTTCCAATCCGAACTCTGATAACTCTTTCCGAAGGGGTTGTGACATCGTGGACAAAGCTAGTAGGGTGACACTAGATTTTCTGCTAAGTGCATCTGCCACCTTATTAGCTTTACCTCGATGGTAGAGGATGTCAATGTCATAATCCTTGACTAGCTCATGCCACCTGCGTTGTCTCATGTTCAGATCCTTCTGAGTAAAGAAATACTTTAGACTCTGATGATCTGTGAAAATCCTACATTGAGCTCCGTATAAGTAATGCCTCCAAATCTTGAGAGTGAACACTACTGCAGCTAGCTCAAGGTCATGGGTAGGGTAATTCTTCTCATAATCCTTGAGTTGTCTAGAGGCATAGGCAATAACCTTGCCATTCTGCATTAGCACTGCTCCAAGTCCTAATTTAGACGCATCTGTATATATGTCAAAGCTGTCAGTGGTCTCTGGAAGTGTCAGGATGGGAGCACTAGTCAATCTTCTCTTTAATTCTGTAAAACTGTTCTCGCAGTCCTCTGTCCACTGAAACTTTCTGTTCTTTCTGGTAAGAGCTGTCAGTGGGGAGGCTATTCTGGAGAAATTCTCTACGAACTTCCTGTAGTAATTGGCTAGACCCAGAAAACTTCTGATCTCACTGGCATTCTTCGGTCTAACCCAGTTACTTACTGCTTCTATTTTGCTGGGGTCTACCATCACACCATCCTTGGAGATGATGTGACCCAGAAAAGACACCTGATCGAGCCAAAACTCACACTTGGAGAATTTCACATAGAGTTGGCTCCGCTGAAGAATTTCTAATACTATTTTCAGGTGTTCTGCGTGTTCCTTCTGAGCCCTGGAATATATCAGAATATCATCGATGAAGACGATAACAAACTTATCTAAATATTCTCGGAACACTTTGTTCATGAGGTCCATGAAAGTCGCTGGAGCGTTCGTTACGCCAAAAGACATAACTACAAATTCATAGTGTCCGTATCTTGTTCTGAAAGCTGTCTTGGGGATGTCACCTTCCTTAACTTTCACCTGGTGATATCCCGATCTCAAGTCTATTTTTGAAAACACTGCTGCTCCCTTTAGCTGATCGAACAAGTCGTCAATTCTTGGCAAGGGATACTTGTTCTTGATGGTGACTTGATTCAAGGCCTGGTAATCTATACACAAGCACATGGACCCGTCTTTCTTCTTTAAGAACAATACGGGAGCTCCCCAAGGTGAATGACTAGGGCGTATGAAGCCCTTGTCGAGCAGCTCCTGTAGTTGCTCCTGATGTTCTCTTAATTCTGCTGGAGCCATACGGTATGGTGCTTTTGAAATGGGATTGGTACCTGGAATGAGATCTATCTCAAACTCTATCTCCCTATCTGGCACTAAGTCTGGTAACTCGTCAGGGAAGACTGTTGGGTAGTCACATACCACTGGGACCTCTTCTAGCTTTTGGTCCTTCTCTTGTTCAGTATTGACTACATGTGCTAGAAATCCGGTACATCCTGAATCCAACAGTTTCTGTGCTTTTAGAGCTGAGAGAAATTTCTTGGCCTTTCTCTTAGGTTCTCCGATATATTCAAACTGCACTCCTACTTCAGGTTGGAATATGACTTTCCGTTCCAGCTAGAGTTGTGGCCCTGGGGTTTCTGAGTTCCTGAACTGCCTTGGCCTTTACTTTCTATCATGACTAACTTCTGCTGTTGCATGCTGTTCAGGTAGTGATCGGTGATCAGAGCACTGCTAACTAGTTCTTCTGAGGTTTGCGGCCTATGGACGCCGCTGGCCACATTCAATGCTATTTCTGGCTTTAGCATTTTGAGTATCAGCCTGACTCGCTCTCGTTCAGTGCTGACCAGTTCAGGGCACAGGCGAGCCAGTCTGTTGAATCTCTTCACGGCTTCCTCTACTGATAGGTTACCTTGATGAAATTCAGTGAATTCATCATAATGCCGGTTAGTAACCCGCATAAGAAAGAATTCTTCGAAGAACTCAGCTTCGAAGTTGGCCCACGTCATCTGATTTATGTCTCGCTTGGCCTTCACCCTTTCCCACCACATTCTAGCATCTCCTGCTAGGCAGAAGGAGGCACACTTGACTTTCTCATGTTCTGGCCGGTCCAGAAGCTCTATGGTACTCTCCAGGGTTTTGAACCAGGCTTGTGCATCCCATGGTTCACTAATGCCTGAAAAGTTCTCTGGTTTGAGTTTCTGCCACTGAACTAGATATGCTTCTCTTCTAGCCCCTACTGCTGGGGCTTCTGGTGCTATTGGTGGGATTGGTGCTCTAGGTGGAACCTCTGTCACTATTGGGGTTTCCACATTTGGTCCTGGCGTAGCAGTAGGTGTGGTCTACTGATTAGCCCTTAAAGTAGCTATCTCCTACTGCTGCTCAGCTATATGTCTCTGGAGCTGAGCCACTATCTACACGAGATTAGGTGGAGTCACTATGTCATTTGCCTCCTATTGAGGCTCAGTAGCTGGTGCCCTTCTAGTTGGCCGTCCTCTAGTCATTATCTAAATAACAGAGGACATACATATTTGCTATAACTATATTAAAGTATCATGAGTTATAAACATGCTTCAGTTAAGTAGGAAATAAAAAAGCAAGAAAACATAAGTAATGTGAGAGGTACTCTTACATGGAAGCTGCAGGTCTGATGCTGATGTGTGTGGGGAGGAAAGATGGAACTTGATCTGATACCACTCTGTAACGACCCGCCTTCTGGTACTAAGCTTTAAGGCGGATCGCTACTACTAACTGGCTGACTGATTAACTAATTATTGTTTTCCAGATGCTAAACCAACTGGGGGAATTTTAAAAATTCTTATTTCGCTATTTACTGAACTAACAATTCATAATCAAGTTGAAAGTACTAACCAGCCAAAATAAAACAAAACTTTAATTTTATTAGCTTGGGAGGATTTGATCCCCCAACCTCTGTATTGTATGGCTAAAGCACTAACCAGCTGCTCTACACCGCCTTTGTTTTACACAGTACCAGTTGACTGCTATATATGCCAGTCAACTGGTCGGGCCACAGAATGTTTCTGTGCCCGACACCAGTCGACTGGTGTTTTCCCAATCGACTGGTAGCTCTGAAATTCCAGCTTTCAAATTTCCAGAACTTATCAAACTTGAGCTACAATGTACCAAAATCATATCTAACAAGAATAATGACATAAATAAAGTTCCACAACTATTCTAGGGGATTTATTACATGTTTTTGGAGGGTTTCTAGCATGTATAGCAACTTAGAAATCACAAAAATGACATGTAGAAGCATAACATGAATGTGCCAAGTTCGTATTAACTTCTTATTGAAACTATTCAGTATTCCTATCTAAAGGCATCCTTAGCTACTACATGTCATTCTATATGGTGCATTAATCTTAGAACAAGCATATCTTAAGTATTTAGCATGTGGATCAAAAGTATCGAGTTCTTACCCCTAAAGCTTAAGCATGAATCTAAATCACCATATTACAAGTAGTAACTCATATCATTCAACATCCACTAAACAAATATTAAATCAGATAAAAAACCACTTTAGATACACTAGGCACCACAATTAAAGAGTCTAAACAAGTTCATACATAGTTCTCATAATATATTGCGGAATGACTAAAGAAGCATAAAAAGGATTATTTCTATGCTTTGCAAGTTCCGAAGACTTTTATTCCAACTCCACCATCACACACACTTTGCATCAAGCCCGCCGCCTCCGCTACTAGTGCTTTCGTTTACCTGTATTTGCAGTATAAGGAAATGCAAACTAATAAGCATAAAATTTAGTAAGTACCATCTAGCCTCACAAAACTATAAAATCTCGGATTATGCTTTTCAAAACATGCTATGCAAATACACGCTCATGTTCATAAACAATCATGTTATGCTCATGCTAAAATACATGTCATAAAATGTCATGGCAAATAACTGAGACATGACATATACTGAACTGAAGCTGAAAACTACGCTATAGCATGACATACATATTCGAACTGAAACTGAAACCAACTAACATAAAACTAATTATTAAATTCACCACGTACTAAAATGAATTTTTGAAAACTAAGTACATATAGTAGGTGAAAGTAATAATCAACTGCTGTGGGCCCGGCAATGTATCAACTGTGCACGCATCCCTAATAAACCCGAGGTAGCAAATCCTGAATCCATTAGGGTTCTACTAGGTTATCTAAACCTAGGGGCAACTAGGAGCCCATCCCATACTAGGTTATCTAAACCTAGAGGCAACTTGGAGCCTATCCCTGGACCTAAGTCCGGTACAATGCCAACTGAAAATAAAATAGTTCTTTTATACTTTTCTTTTTCTCTTCTGATTCTTGCTTTTACTAGGTTATCTAAACCTAGGGGCAACTAGGAGCCCATCCCGTTGGACCTTGGTCCCAATCATAAACTGAAGCAAGATTTTCTATTCTCTAATGCTTTCTATAGCATTAACTGAACTGAAAAATTTAACAAACACCTCACGTGCTCCTTGACCCAAAACTGAAGGGTAATACAACGTGCTTGTTCATAATTTACGATTTCTAATTGTAAAACATACATATAAGGAAATAAAGCATACGACAACTCAACCGAAACTACTTATATTGCAGGTGAGGGGTACTTACTTCCTGCGCTAGGTTTTCTTACGAATATAATATGAAATCTCCGAGGGAACGTCGAACTTCGACGTTCTTCTTGCTCCTTGGCGTTCTCCTCGCGTGTCCTCCTTCTTGAATCCGCCCAACACAAGCCCTTGGACCTCCTCTTTGGTTTTGCCGTGAGTGAGGGAGAGAGAGAGACTCGGAAGAGGGAGAGGAAGAAAATCGCGTGAGAGAGAGAGGGTGTCGGCGATGAGGGAATGTGAGGAAAAGAATGAATCTAAAAACCCTAAGTTCCCCTTTTATACTCATGGGAAAATTTAACTAACTTTGCCTTATTTATCTTTTCCTCTATTCTATCTCAACGAAAATAGACTAGCCCACTTGGTTAGTCTCTTCCTCTCTCATTGTATAGGTCTAGGGATCAAACTTTACTTAGGTCATTTTATTGCGTATTTTATTTTTATTCATTTTTGCCTTATTTGTCCATGGAAAAATTCTATAAAAATATCTATAAATTCAGAATTAATTCTAGGATATTTCTAAAATTAGGTTTGAGAATTTTCGGGCATTACACTTATATGTGCTCACATGATTACTATCTGCCTGTATGCTTCATTCTATATTATTATGCATGCTTATGATGCCTTGCCCATATGATACATATGTTTATGTTACCATGCCCCACTCTTGTCATATGTATTCATATGTTTCTCAAAAATTCAAATCGTTTCTTTGTTGTTTTGGGATACCCCTAGGATTGAGGGGGAGTATGGTTAAGCTTAACAACCCCTCTAGACCCTTTTCGGTGTTCGACAAAGGGGGAGAGTGTGGTTGGTTAAGTTTAGGATGATTATGTTGTAGGGGGAGGATCTTGATTCTCCTATGATTCTGAAAGTTGAGAAATTGATTGAGAATCCCTAAACTTAAAATCGGATTGTCAAACAATAAAAAGGGGGAGATTGTTGACGCAGTCTAACCCTGATTGTTGTTTTGGTGTTGACATCGATTTTAGTTTAGGTTGATGATTATGATTATGGTTAAGTCCTGATCGGGGATTAGGCATATTATGGAAAATCCTAGCTTGAAGGGCTAGGTGTTGAAAAGTCCTAATTCGGAATGGTTGGGTGAAAATTCCTAGCTTGGAGGGCTAGGTGAAAAGTCCTAACTTAGAGGGTTAGGTGAAAAGTCCCAACTTGGAGGGTTAGGTGAAAAATCCTGGCTTAGAGGGTCAGGTCCTAGCTTGGAGGGCTAGGTGTAGAAAAGTTCTAACTCGGAAGGTTGGGTGAAAAGTCCTAGCTTGGAGGGCTAGGTGAAAAGTCCTAACTTGGAGGGTTAGGTGAAAAGTCCCAACTGGAGGGTTAGGTGAAAAATCCTATCTTGGAGGGTCAGGTCCAAGCTTGGAGGGCTAGGTTGGATGAAATCCTAGCTTGGAGGGCTAGGTTGGAGCCCCTGGATCGGTCTGGTGACCGATTAGGGAGTTGGCACGATGCTCCTTCGTGGATCGGTCTGGTGACCGATCCGGCGATGACTGATCGGTCTGGTGACCGATCAGGGAGTATGCGTTTCACCCACTGCTTGGCTCCTGATCGGTCTGGTGACCGATCAGGGAGCACACAGTGAGGTTGAGTTCCCCTGCTGATCTGCTCCTGATCGGTCTGGTGACCGATCTGGATCACTGTGCAGATCGTTCTGGAGAACAATCCAGCGTCGCGAGTTCCTCACTATGATAGATCAGGACGGAGCCTGATCGGTCTGGTCATGACCTGATCGGTCTGGTGATCGATCAGGAGGCTCCCTGATCGGTCCAATGACCGATCAGGAGGTTTGGACTGCGAAGCTCATAAATCGCCCAGCAAAGGGGTGGATAGGTCTGGTGATCGATCCACAACCTGGGATCGGTCTGGTGATCGGTCCAGGAGAGTCCCAGAGAAATCGCGATTTCTGATTGAGCGTTGGGGACCGATCAGGATGGAGCCTGATCGGTCTAAACCCAGCCTAATCGGTCTGGTGACCAATCAGGAGGCTCTTTGATCGGTCCGGTGACCGATCACTTTAATTCAAAATGCACTGTCAGAAGCTCTGATCGAGCCTGAATGTATCCGATTCTCTGCGTTTCATCTCTGATGCTCAATTCTCTATTTGACATACTACTCTAATGATCTGATTAAGCTGCAGGTGACAGGGAAGGATTCAAACACTCAAGGAGAGTCAAAGGTGGCCTTTCCTTGGAGCAGGTTTGTCCGTTTTCCATCTCAGGTTGCAACGGCTGGAGCTGCAGACTGGAGCTGCTGACTGGAGGGAGTCCATGGAGAGCTCAGTGGTAGCTGGCGTTGGCAGGTAAGCAGCTGGAGGCTGCTGTGAGATGGTGTCACCTGTGCTCAGTGGAGAAACAAAAGGGCGTAGAGGAGAAGAGCAGGATAGAGTTCGCTGAATCAACTTCTGGCTTGTTCTTGCTGCGCGATTGTGTTCTCCACTTCCTTGCTTGTGTGTTCTGTGATCCCATCATCTTGAGCAAGCAATTGTAATCAGTGAAGTGATCATCCCTTGCTTGAGCATTTGGAGGAAGGAACAAGAGGCTTTGAGTTCGACAGCGAGAAGACACGGGGAAAGAGTTCTTGCGTGAGATCGTCGCTGGGTGGAGCTCGGGAAAAGCTTGTTGTGTTCTTGTCTTTGCTAAGTGCTAAGTAAGATCTTTCTTGTGTTTCATTGTGCTTAAAATATATCCTTGATTGAAACGCTGTGGAGAGGTTACTCCACCGAGAAGGAGGTTACTTTCTATCCGGTGTTCACTAGGGCTTGATCTGCCGACGATCAAGGGATCGCACACCTTACGGGCACGCCAAGGAGTAGGGGCAAGTTATCCCCGAACCTTGTAAACCCTCCTTGTTATTGATCTTGCTAGTTGTGTTAGTTTGTTTTTGGTTTTCTGTTTTTCTGCATACTCTGTTCTTGCTACTTCCGCTGTGCTACTAACAAATCAAAGTGCAGAAATTTGATAAGCTCAAAGTCCAAGTGTTTGGCTATATTCACCCCCCCCTCTCTAGCCATCTGGGTTCCAACAATGGCATCAGAAGAACTCGACACCGAGTCCAAATCTGATGCAGAGCTAGAAGAAAGCCACGGAACCAGAACACTATTAATATCAGAAGTCGGTCAAATCACTGTAAGAGGTTTCCCTGAATCTGATTTATATGATTTAATTTCCTATCTATCACGTAAGTTGGTCAAAGCCAATGTCCAGGTTAAGTCCCTCCAAAAGGAGGTAAAAGCCCTTAATGAGGAGGCTAACTCAAGGCCCTTGACTGAGACTGTTCAAGAAGGAACCTCAACTCAAGTCCAACAACTTAAGAAAGAGAATTCCTCCCAGAAGACTCAAGTTAAGGAACTTAGAATTTCCCTAGAGCTGTTTACCTCAAGTTCCAAGAATCTTGATATGATTCTTGGAAAATATAAAGTTGTTATTAACCGATTCGGACTTGCGTACAGAACCAACTCACGGTATAGGTTGTACTATTCAATGTTGAACCGTACTAGCACCCGAGTCCAAGCATGGACCCCTAAACTAAGCTTGACAAATCAAGCAGGGCCAAATCACTATTGGATCCCCAAGGACAAAATTCATTTCCTAGATAGTCCATATCAAGGATTTAGTCCGGGGGAGGCAATAGAAAAACTATTTTTATAATTAGATAATTTCTTTGCATGTTTTTTAATTGCTTAAATGAGTATTTATTTATTTTTTCTTGTAAAATTGTCATGCTTAGGAATTGAAATAGTTAGATAAGGACCTAACTTGATTGAATCTTACACAACCTAGTATTAGGGTGGGGCGAGATGATAGGACGTTAGGAAAGTCTGTCTAAGAAGTTAGGTAGGCTAAGATGTATCTTGTTTAGTCTTTTTAGTCTAGTGGAACTAGCCGAAGCTACCTCGCCACATCCTCGACTAGTTAGACCATGATTTCTCAAAGAGTAACTTGAAAATATAATTTTTTAAAAAGGCTTTATCTAGGAAAGGGTCGTTACTCCGATAACCAAGAAGGCCCCTGTGCCTCTCCAAGACGTGGAAACCGATTATTGAATTTATTTTTTACTTTACTATTTATTAAACTTGAATATAACTCAAGGTTCAATCAAATCATAGTATTTAATTTAAATTGAAAGATAAAATTTGATGTATCTCACAAAATAGATAAGGTTTCCCTGTTTTGTCACTTAGAAACGAATGAGATGCTTTGGAGCTAAAATGATTAGTCTAACCCAACCAACTCCATACATCTAATCAATTTAACATTTAATTTAAATAAATCTAATTTAAAATTTTATCTTATTTAAAATTCTAAATTTAAAATCCTTAATTTTTTTTTC
Source organism: Boesenbergia rotunda (assembly GCA_024364735.1). NCBI lineage: Eukaryota > Viridiplantae > Streptophyta > Magnoliopsida > Zingiberales > Zingiberaceae > Boesenbergia > Boesenbergia rotunda. Next base: position 191,053 of record JAGFNQ010004687.1, read on the forward strand.
AAAATTTAACTCAAACTTAATTTTTAAAAATTCAAAATTTACTTCAAACTTAATTTTTCAAAAATTCAAAATTTAATGCAAACATAATTTTTAAAAATATTAAAAAAATTAATTTTAACATAACTTATTTTTATTAAATTTTAAACTTAACTTATTTTTTTTTAAAAAATCAAAATTTAATTCAAACTTAATTTTTTCAAAATTAAACTTAAACTTAATTTCAAATTTAATTTTTCAAAATCAACTTAACTTAATGTTTCAAAAAATTAAAACCTAATTTAATAAATTCACAATTTAAACATAATTTAACCTTTTCAAAATTAAACTTAAACTTAATCTTCAAAATTTAAAACTTAATTTCATTGAACTTAACTTAGTTTTCAAACTTAATTTAACTTAACTTAATTCAAAATTTTCAAATTTAAACTTAACTTAATTTTTCAAAATTCAAATTTAATTTCAAAACCTAATTTAATTTTATAAAATTCAAATTTAATTTTCCTAATTTAAACGTAACTTAACTTTCAAAATTAATTTAATAATGTTCCTACTTAACTTAAACCATAATGAAAATTAATTAATAAATTTTTTGTTAATTTTAATTGTATGCTTGTTTGAAATTATTGCTTGTCAACCCTGGTCAACTGGAGCTTGAAACCATGCGGGCGCCCAATCCTTTTTCAAAACTGCCTCGGCTTAGTTTTCGAGGCGCCCTTGGTTTTGCAAAACCAGGGGTGTCCATCTGACCCCAGGCGCTCGAGTAGCCACTCAGGCGCCCAATACTTTATTCTGACCTGGGCACCATTTAGGGCACTCGAGCACTCGACTAGTGGCTATATAAGCCATCGGCCAACAACCTTCCAACCCACAGCAAGGCGTTTCCCCTTAAAAACACCTCTTCTCCTCCCTTTTTCCCTTTTCCCCTTAAAAACACCTCTTCTCAATCGAGGGTCATCCTCTCTAATTAATTTCTGACTATGGCTCCTAGATAAAATTCTAATCTAAACGTTTCCTTAATTTCCAAATCATTGCATAATTATTCTATTTATTTGTTTAGAAAATGTCATGTTACTAAGGCTGACCCCACTACAGAGCCTGGTCCTAACTCTAGGGTTCCATCACTAGCTCTCTTCAATAAGTTTGCAACCACTATTTATTAACCAATTAAAACCCACTATCTTAGTGGAAGTTTCTTTACTCGATCATGTCCCATAACTATAGAAGCCATTAACTACTATCAACTTGACCGTTTAGTTTACTGCAATAACTCAATAAATACCACCTTATGTACAGAATTCTATAATAACTTGGTCAAGGTTAATGATCTTAGCTATTCTACCATGGTCCAGTCCCATCATCTTCCCATTACCCCTGCTTTGTTTACTCACATTCTTGGACTATGGCCCTCTCAGTCCACTGTTATCTGCTACCCTCCTAGGGACCTTCCTTTTCCAGCTCCTTACTCTCATATCACCTTTGATACACTTTACACTTACTTTTTCAGGGGTGAGAGAGATCCTACTATGTTTAACTTCCAATCCCTCGACTTGCGTATTCAGGATTATGCACTCCATCGAATTTTGGTTAGCTGCATTCTACCACTAACTTTTCGAGATTTAGTGGTTATGAGACCTTTCTACTTCTTCCTACCTTACGCCATGATTCACCGTCTTGATATCGACATTGAACTCCATATTTTCCAGACGATCATCTACGCGTTTAGTGTCTCTACACATTTGAGAGTTCAGACATCATATTGCTACATCATGATTGCGCTCCTCTATTCTTACGAATGTGACATTTACGTCGACGAGGTAATCAGGATGACTGAGTTCTATGAAGTAGGGATTAGGAATTTCTCCTTAGCTGTGATAGACATCTCGGCCACTGAGGTCATCTCGTGGAGACGATAGGGAGCTTTGACACAGGACGATTCAGAGGAAGACGAGGATGATGACTTCGCTGCCGAGCTCGAGGTAGAGTTCGAGCATATATCGCCATCTCCCCCTCCTTTGACTACAAACCAGTGTCTTATCCGGCTTGAGCTGGAGATTCATGGTCTTCGAAGCTCGACACGCGGAGAGACTAGAGGAAGATTAGGCTCGCCACACAGAGCTGATGGCTATGCTTCGATCATGCCATCTAGGCTCATCTTCTTCGTAGTCTTGATTTGTATTTTAACAATGAGTGGATTTGGACTTGACTGTTGTCCTATCTTCTTGTTTGACATGAATGACTATGGTTGACTTCTATTGACTTGTCATTCTTATTTTGTGTTTAGTAGAATAGTTTTTTTTTATTTTCTTTTGCTTAATTAAAAATATTTTTGTTACTTTTCAAATATCATTTTCTTTAGTTATTTTTCAAAAAATTATTAATTGTTTTTCAAAAATCTATATTCTTAAAATCATATTTTTCTTAAAATTTTTACTTATTTTTTCGACTTAGTTTCCAAAAACTTACCCCGCTCAAAACTAAGGATTTTTTCATTATAGACTTAGCTTAGGACTTACTCGTAGTTTGCATGCTCCTATAGACTTAGAAGCCAGTATCTCATAAGCACATTAGGTATACCTTGCTTGACAACTTAAACTAGGTTGAGATGGTTAGATCTATGCCTTAACTCAAGATGCTTTAAGTCAGTGCATTAAAAGTAGTTGGGGAAATAAATACAATTGAACATCAATCAAGTTAAGTAATCAAGCTTAGAAAGTCTAACTTGATCAGACTACTTAACTTGACTAACCCAACTGAAAGTGTCACGCCCCGAGACCCAGGGAGCCGCTGGTCCAATATAAAATTGGACTGCACCTCCCCTATCCGGCGGACAATTTACGTATACAAACATCACACACAATATATATTTGGCCTTAGGTCTCAAAATCAAGACATAACATAAAAGTATGACGTGCATAACCATAAAACATAGTAAATCATACCTGACTGCGGACCGATCCGACTTATGACAAACAACCAATACATAAATCCCTTAGGGCACACAAAAACACTAACAAGACATATACAAATCCCTAAAAGAAATATGAAATAAATGCATTGCCAAGTACAAAACAAAACCATGTCGTCGCGATGGGTAGAGACTGGCTGCTGGGCTCTTCTAGCGACTCCAAGTATCTCAACCTGAAATTATAAACACATGGGCAACGGTGTGAGTCCAAATGAACTCAGCGGATACCTAAACAGATATGCATAGTAGACTATACTAGCAGTAAGAGTCACGCTGATACAGTTTCATATGTACAAGAGAAAATGCATACACTGAAATACTGAACATATGTACATAATAGAATCCATCTATCCTGTAGAGGGGTGGAATCAATCCGTATAGAATAAGTACAACACATAATCTAAGGTATACATGTTTCTTGTATGTGCATGTCAATTAGAATGCAACAATCAAATGCAGCAAGCATAAACAATGCACGATGCAAAATATGCACATGGTGCAATGACATGTGTCACCCCTGACACCAGTCAGACCATCGTCCACCTATCATAAATGAATGTCTAAGTGGGTAGGGTTGTGACAACTGTACGCACTATGCTATCACTGCTCCTGAGTGACCGAGTGGATAGGATGTTGGTGGAGGACACCCTCCTACCCCAAGCAATGGGGGAGTTTTGGTCTCTTCTTCTCGTGTCTCTGGACGAGAAGGGATCCCTGGCTGCTACCACGCTCCGGAACCACTCTCCAAATAGTGGTCGAGCGGAGCAATACAGGGCAAATGCACACACTCTATGGTAGCCACTACCCCTGAGTGGATGTGTGTGCATTTTAAACCTCAAGTAATTGGCGATGGGCTCAGACTACATAGGAGCCGATGATCGTCAGATGCAACAATGCAAGGATGGTGCATGACACTAACACATACAACATCCACCAAGTCCTCATCTATCACCTCAGTGTGCTATGTATAGGTCTGAATCCTATATCATGGGATATATGTAACCTACTAGGTATACTGGCAAAGTAACTAGTGATCCATTAATGTCAAATGCGAGAGGACATATCATTACATCTATGCATGTATACACACATGACAACCATCGAGACTGTATGGAACTAGAGGGAGGCCATCTCAAGAATATCCAACAGATGTCAAGTAAAGATATACTAAAGCAGGTAAACGTATAAACCTACTGCTATCTATAACAAACCATGCATAGTAATATGACAATATCGGAAGAGATAAGTCAGAGGTACCCGCCTCAAGTGAGATGCTCATATTAGAAAAGAACCTCCCGTCCGATAATCAGCAATTATAAGCCCAATCAATGCCCTATTTCAAAGGCATAATATTTAGCTACAATAATATATAATTTATAGCTAAACGAGTTATCTCAATTTATTAGGATTCGTCCTAATTGTCCTGTTTCATTTTAATAATTACAATTAAACGAGTAGCCCATAATTATCCCAAGTTACTTAGATTAGATTCTCATTAATCTGATCCATGAACTAAATTGAAGTTCACCCAAATCTAACAAAGTCTAAACCCGGTCAGATTTGAAGCCCTCCATTTACTGATCCAAATCAACCTCAAAATATATTACCTGGCCAAGGAGTAACTACATTAACAATTGAAGGTAAATTATAACTTACCATAATTCTTCTACGATCCAGGTAAAAAAAGACAACCAATATCAGTTTCAACCCATACCTAATTCAGTCTACCTACTGATTAATGTCCTCTTCTAATTGCATTGTTAATGAAGATAATAGAAATTCCATTCAATACTGAAATCCCTACAAGAAGAACCCTAACATATCAATATCTTACCTGTGATGTATGCACGTAAGTCTCCTCTGATTTATCCAGCCAGCAACCACCAATCTACAAGAAATCCAATTGTAAATCCTAAATCAAGCATACAACCAAAGCCTAATCTAATAGGTTCAATCTATCTGATCCAAATCCAAAAACCATCAATGATTAAACCTAGATAAGGGTCCTTACCTGATGATTTGCGACCCCAAACGACTACGATCAGAAGGAATAAGTAGGGATCCTCGGGAGAGAGCAAGGATTTAGGGTTCCTGGCGTCGCGAAGGATAAGAGAGGATTGACTCCTTTGCTATCAGTGGCTGTGTCGAGCTAATCACACAAGGAACAATGGGGGATGGGATCCTCGGAAGAGAAGAAGGAAGTAGCTTCAAGCAGCTTTGGTTCCTCTGTGCCTGCGATGAAGGGGTTGATGTTGGATCCACGCAGAGAGGAAAAGAGAGGGCATCTGCTTGGCTACCGTTAGGACAAACGAGGAAGGAGCTGAAAGGAAGAGAAGGCGATGGGGAATCGGCTGCGGCTAGGGTTCGCGAGAAGAAAAAGATCGGGCTTTGGCTGCGGGCGAGCTAAGATGAGGGCTTTTATATGATAGGTTTTTTGCATAAAAGACCCCTAACTTTCAAAAATTAAAACCTTAACCTTAGGGTATGGGTTTTAACCATTTGGCCCTCCAATTTATTGTAATCCACCTCAATAAATCCCTAGGGTTAAATTATTTACCCTCTCAAAATTTAAGAGTTTACCCAAAACCCGTTTACCCAAGTCTGATAATCCTAATCTTCAAATATATTTTTTGAAAAAAAATTATTCTACCAGTTTTTAATTGGCCATATTTAACAGAAAGCTACTATATTTTGTAACAGCTAGTAAGTAACAAACTGGATTAGATAGGGACCCAAGGATTTGTTATTTTTGTGTTTTTAAAATTATTTTCCAAAACTATTGCATGTTTACTTTTGATTGCTTAGACTTAAATCATGCTTGGACTAAAATGGGTAGATTAACTTAGTTCAAATTTTGTTTCTCTGCATTAGTTTTTTATTGCTTATCTATCTGTTACATAGAACCTCTTATTTGCTCCCTTAAAAGTAATTTTTGGCATTATTCATTATTTTTTTGTTTTTCTTTTTGGTAACTTAATTTTTTTTAAAGAAATGTACTTATGTTTTCAAAATTCATGGGCTTTGATACCTAATTATTTTAAGTTTTTTTCCCTTCTCCGTAACCAATTTTTTTTCTATATGGAAAAGAGGGAGAGTAGGATTTTCAAAGAATTTTTTTCTTGTAATTTTTTTTGATATATGGCAAAGGGGGAGAGTAGGAAAAAGTAAAGTTAAAAATTAATATAATAGTTGTTTTTCAAGAAAACTTTATGTTTTTTTCAAAAGGATGTTTTTTAATACTCTATTTTTCAAAGGGAAGAAATTTCAATTTAACTTAGAATTTTTCAAAGTTCTTTTTCAAAATGATACATGGAAATTTTCAAAGTAATTAGCTTTTTCAAAGTACTTTTTTAAAGTGATATGTGAAAATTTTCAAAGTAATTAACTTTGTTTTTCAAAGTAGTTAGAAAAATCCTTCAAATTGAAAATTGTATATTTTTCAAAAGCTTCAGGGGGAGAATTTTTTTATCAAGGGGGAGATTTATGCATTTTTTTTAATTTTGCAAGATTTTTTTGACCCAAATTGTAAATGTTTTAAAATCAAGGGTGAGATTTACAAGTTTTTTCAAATAATTCTAACTTTGAAGAAATTGCTTTAATATTGAAAATATATTTAACCCTATTTCTTTATTTGCTTATCTATTTTAACTTAACTTTTGAACTGGGTTGCCATAAATTAAAAAGGGGGAGATTATTGGTACCAAAAGCACTAGATCGAACTTCGTTTTGATAATGACAATGGGTTCAAAGTTAAGTATATTTTGTGATCTAACATATTTAACTAAATATGGGTGAAAGTCCTAGTTTATCTAGGTATGAAGTCTTGACCTGCAAGGTTGAGCATGAAGTCCTGGTTGAGGACTGCGCATGAAGTCCTGGTTGAGGACTGCGCATGAAGTCCTGGCAGATGGCTAGGCACCGAAGACCTGACCTAGAGTTGGGCACAAAGACTTGGTCGAGGACTAGGCACCGAAGACTTGATCCGGAAGATCGGGCAGAAGACTTAGCCAAGCGAGGACAATGGACAGAAGTAGGGACGGGTTTAGGAATGGATGTCTCAAGATCCGAGAGCTTTGGAGGCCGAGCAAAAGTCCAACCGAGGTGCCGGTTGGCAAAAGGTAACTTCTCCAGAGTGGAGTAGGTGAGAACGTGTTCCCTGAAAGAGGATACAGTAGGCGTTAGTCTGACCTAGGTTTTCATTTTGAAATCCAAAGTCTGGGTCAGACAGCTCTGGTTGTCATACATGTATATATTTCATATATTATTTATTGCATTTGGACTAACCTATGTTACAACCCAAGAAGTTGAACCAGTAGCCTTAAAGGCACCCTAGAGGACCTGCGCGCTAGAGTATAAAGGCGCCCGAGAGGTCTCGGGTGCCCTAGAGCAATTTTCTCAGCTTTGCCGAAGCTGAGTTGGCAGCTGCTGATTGGATGTGCTACATCAGCACTCAGGCGCCCAAGAGCACTTAGGCGCCTGAGAGAGGATAAAGTTTGGCCTAGTCAGTGGATCACGACATGGCTAAAGCACTTACGTGGACGCACCCTTATGAGCACTCGGACACCCGAGTGCCAGTATATAAAGGGGTTCACCCTCTTAGTCTGGGGCATCATTTTAAATCAACTGTAATCAAGTTTCTAGCTCTGTGCTCAATTTTGCTGTGCCAAAATAGTCTGAGATGAGACATGCTGCTCTGACAACGAAACACCCTCGTTCTTCTTGTTAGGATCGCGGCGTCAATCTAGAGGGGGTGTGAATAACTTCTTTCAATTTTGTCTACAAAGATTGTTAGCTAAACAGAAACAAAATCAATAAAACCAATAAAAACAATGCTAACCCCCTAATTTTACTTGGTACCCACCTCAGAGTGGTGACTAGTCCAAGGATCCACATACACGCACAAGCTCCACTATGAATGCCTCCTTCAAGGTGGAGAAACCTTCACAACTTTGCCCTCTTCCTCTTTACACGGTAGAAATGAAGATGAGAGGAAGAGTATGACACTTTGAGCAGAAACAACACAATTCTACCTTCTAGAATCGTAACCTTGACCTGCTCAAAATTCTCCCTTTAAATAGAGTAGAGGACAACTCCTTAAGCTGTCTAGCCCGATACTAGTCGACTGCCCTAGGGCAGTTGACTGATCCCACCGTAGCAGCTAGCCAACGGCTAGTTTTTTGGGTTGATTAGTCGACTAGTCTTGGACCAGTCGACTTATCTTTCTGTGAGTTTGAGTTCCCTGCTAGCAGTCGACTGATCCATTCCCAGTCGACTGCCTAGCTTACATATTCACTCTCCCTTACTCCGAAGACCCTCCTTCACGTATGCCATCATGTCCACTCCCTTGGCTTGCCCCTTAAAGTCCACTTCCACCAGCTGTCGTCCCTCAGATGTGCATGCAAGCCCTCAACTTGCCTCCATGCCATCCTTCACGTATGCCCTTTTAAGTCCACTTCCCCCAGCTTGCCCTTGGAGTCCTCTTCCCTCGGCTCTCATCCCTCGGATGCGTCCTCCATGTGTGACTCACCAAGTCCTGCATGACTTATTCACACATATCAAAACAACATAACATCCTAACTTAATCATATTGACACACACACATCAAAACCATGATCTTCCTGATCATACATGGGCCGATTGCCCCAACAATCTTCCCCTTTTTGATGTGTGGCAATATGTTTAAGTTAGGTAAAAGCAACAACAACCAATTGAAAATAATAGACATAGTAAAACAAGAGGTAACCTCCCCCTTAATCTATGCCCTCTCCTAATTTTCAATTTTCATAAACCATAAATTAAGTTACAAACCTAACTTAAACCTCCCAATTCTCCCCCTTTGACACCATCATAAAGATTGCTCGAAGCAACAATAACCAATGACATCAATTCGGGATACTTTTCTTCTTCTAAAAAATCTCAGAATTTTGAAAACAGAAATGCCAGGGGCAGTCGCGACTGATACTCTTTAGTCTGAATATTTCAGATTCTGGGCCGAATTTCAGAAACGCACCATTAATTTCGAAAAATTTGAAAAATCATGAAAGTTTGCAAACATGTTTCATATGATGTACTCTAGCAGAGAAAAATATAAGTTCATGAGAAATCCAAACATGTTTGACTTTTTGACCAAAGTTCAAATCCTTTGAAAAACTCTAACTTTGTACCAAAGTTTCATCCTAGTTTTGAAATCATGTGTTTTCCAAACTTATAGCATGACAAATAAAACACAGAAATATTTTCAAATTGTTTAAAATGTCCAACTATGATCTTTGGACAAAATGTCCATTAATTAAACATTTGCTTTCCCCATAGTTGGTTTATTTTCAATAATGTAATACATCTAATAACCCATCAATATGCCATAAGCATAAGTGAATCATTTGTATCATTCTAATGGTTCATGCGCCACCTTCCTATTGCATTACTCCAAGGCCGATCCTATACTTCTACAAAACACATACCAAGTCCCCTTCTTAAAGATGTGAACTCCGCTTCGGGAAGAGGCTTGGTAAATATGTTGACAAGGTTAGAATTTGATTCAACATAATGCAATTCTATGTCACCCCTTGCCACATGATCCCTAATGAAGTGATGCTTCACTTCAATGTGTTTTGTCCTAGAATGATGTACCGGATTTTTAATCAAATTAATAGTACATACATTATCACATAAAACCTTGACCTTAGAGTAATGAAGCTCATACTCCTCTAAGGTATGCATGATCCAAAGTAATTGAGACACACAACCACCCATTGCAACATATTCGACCTCTGTTGTTGATAAGACAACACATGGTTGCTTCCTACTACTCCAACTAACTAAAGATGATCCAATAAATTGACAACCACCACTAGTACTTTTTCTATCTAATTTGCAACCTGCATAATACGAGTCGGTTATCCAAATAGTTCAATGTTTGGAGTTCTAGGATACCAAAGACCGACATTAAGAGTACCCTTAATATACCTTAAGATCCTTTTTACTACTACTAGGTGAGACTCTTTGACACATGATTGATACCTTGCATATATACCCACTGCAAATAATATATCCGGTCTACTAGCGGTTAGGTACAACAAGTACCAATCATGCTCCTATATTGTTTCGGATCTACCACCTTCCCATCAAGATCACTATCCATCTTTACATTTGTTCCAATAGGGGTAGATGCTACCTTAGCATTTTCTAATCCAAATTTTTTTATGATTTTCCTAGTATATTTTGTTTGATAAACATGAGTCTCTTCATTTGTTTGTTTGACTTGTAATCCTAAGAAGAAGGTCAATTCCCCAACAAGACTCATTTCAAACTCATCTTCCATGCATTTGATAAATTCATGGAGAAATTCACTATTTGTTGACTCAAAAATGATGTCATCAATATATACTTGGGCCACAAAGATATCCTTATCCTTAGATTTTATAAATAAGGTTGGATCAATTGTACCTCTTCTAAAACCCTTGGATACTAAGAAAGATAAAAGCCTTTCATACCAAGTCCGGGGAGCTTATTTCAATCCATATAAGGCTTTTCTTAGGTTGTAAACATGACTAGGGTAGTTGGTGTTTTCAAATCCGGGTGGTTGCTCTACATACACCTCCTCCTTAATGACCCCATTAACAAATGTTGAATTCACATCCATTTGATGAGGTTTAAAACCCATATGAGTGGTATATGCTAATAAAATTTGAATGGACTCTAATCTAGCTATGGGAGCATATGCTTCATCATAATCAAGACCCTCAACTTGATTAAACTGTAAGTACCCCTGGTTGATTTTGATGTGATCAACCGATTTAAGTTAGGTCCTGGTGTGTTTAATCCCTTTGCTAAGTGTGCAGGAGCTTAGGTACGGTGGAAGTTGAGCGTAAGACGTTGCGAACAAGAAGGATTATGCGGGGAAGTGAGTCGACAGGCTCGGTACAATTTGAGGGACGTGGAAGCTGCGGAAGAGTACGCCGGTGGAGCGAGAAGGACGTGCGCGGTGTACGAGGGACGAGAAGCCGGGAGGAAGGATGCTCGAGGGGCGAAAGGCCGGAGTCGGGTTCGGGTGAGCCTAACTCTGGTTGGCCGGAAATCACCCAGAAGACGAAGAACCAAAAGACTGGTCAGAAGACAAAGAACCAAAAGACTGGTCAGTTTGACAATGTCAAACAAGGCACTCGAAAAAAGAAGAATTTAATTGCTGCTAAGAAGACTCGATCCCAAGACCTCACCTAAGATATATTACCATAGTTACCACTTAGGATAGCTGGTGATGACAACATGCAGCTGCCGATGTTACTACTTGAAGATTACAACAGCGAAGTCTAGAGAAGAAGAAAAAGTCTTAAAGGATAAAACCTTATCCTTTAATTCGATCCAATGGATGCAGTTTAATCCCATCCATGATCAACCGTTCAGATTGCATCCATGGATCAACGACCAAGAGAAAATTCCTCAACAATCAACAATTCAGATTTATTCTCTTAGGCTATAAATAGGCTTAGAGTTTTAGCCTTTTCAATCATTCAATTAATTCATTCTTGTAAACTCTCTAAAAGTCTAGCGTGCTATTTTTGTAAGGCTTCTCCACCACAAGGAGATTTTTATTGAGGGCCCACTGCCTTGGAAGCAACGTTCTCAGGTGCGACCAAGTTTCTTTTTTTAAAGACGAGTGCCTCCACTTTCATATTTTTTTCCATCTATTCACCCCCCTCTAGCCGGTCGAACCCGATCCAACATAAACCCCCTTGTTACTAACCTAGCCTTGTTCCTAGTAATCTTCCCTTGATCATCCAGTTTGTTCCTAAATACCCATCTTGTGGTGACAATGGTACTATCATTTGGTCTAGGAACTAACTCCCACACTTCACTCCTTTCAAATTGATTCAACTCTTCTTGCATGGCTAGAATCCATTCTACATCACTTAAGGCTTCATCAATTGATTTTAGCTCTAGTTGTGAAATTAAGGCAATTTGACTAGTGTGATCTCTAAAGTAGAACCTAGTCCTTACCCCTTGGGTCACATCTCCAACTATTTGGTCAATGGGATGATCTTGATGTTGTCTTAGTATCCTAGAGGTTATGGGCTCATTTACTATATCATTATCATCCTCCAATGCACTTCTCCCTCCCCCTTGATCAATGCCCCTCAAATGTAAGTCTTGAATTTCTTGGGTAGGGGTTTAGCTTTCTTCTATATCCTTGTCAATAGAGGAATTCCTAGGGTATGTGCTAGTAGCTGTTGGTGCAGGCAGCACCTAAGTCAAACCTAAGTTTTGATAATGGCAAAGGGTTCAGAAGTTAAGATGTTATTGTGATCTAACTTATTCACTGAGTGTGCAGGAAGAAGTCCTAGGTACACTAGGCAAGAAGTCCTGGCAAGAACTGGGCAAAGAAGTCCTAGTTAAGGATTAGGCAAGAAGACCTGACCAGAAGTCAGGCAAAGAAGTCCTGGTCGAGGACTGGGCAAGAAGTCCTGGCAAGGGGCTGGGCACTGAAGACCTGACCGGAAGTTGGGCAAGAAGACCTGACCGGAAGTTGGGCATGAAGACCTGGTCAGGTGGATTGGGCAAAAGTCCAACCGGAGGAGCAGGTTGGCAAAAGGTAAACTCTCCTGAGAGGAGTAGGTGAGGATGTGTTCCTCGTCGAGGGAACAATAGGCGTCGATTCGACTTAGGGTTCCATTTGGAAGATCCAAAGTCAGAACCAAGATAGCTAAGGCTGTAAATAATGACTAACACTCTTGCTTGGTTTGTTTTGGAACTAACTTTGGTTACAGGGACCGAAGGATTGTGTTTCTGCAGCTCAGACGCCCCAAAGGAGTGGGGTGGTTCACTGGGCTAGGCGCCCGGGAGGTCACGAGCGCCCAAGGTCAAGGCCAAAAACTGCCAAGAAGCAAGACTGCTTCGAACCACACCGGGCTAGGCACCCAGGAGGTCCCGGGCGCCCAAGGTCAAAGCTAAAGCGGTCATCGAAGCAAATCCGCCACAAAGCCAATGGATCAGGTCAACTCAGGCACCCGAGAGGTCCCGGGCGCCCCAGTCAGCCCAGGTGTCGAATCAAAGGGGATAAGCGCTGACCGAGTTGCGGATTGAGGTTCTCGCAGGTGAAGGCATGTGTCAAGCGCCCCCAACGAATCAGGCGCCCCCATGAGCACTATAAAAGGGGGCTCACCCCCAAGGCTTCGATATCCATTCTTTCCAACGCTCTAAACACTTTCGCTTACGCGCTACGCTCCGGCAGAGTTCCATTTCGAGATTTATGTGCCGACGACGACCCTCTGTTGCGGAATTCGATCCATCTCGGGGGTCGGTAAAGTTTTAGATTTACAAAGTGTTGTAATTTTGTTTTCAAATTCTATATATGTACTCTCAATCTGTAAAGATCTTTCCGAATATAGAATTGCCCAAAGTAAACAGTCAAGGACCGTGGGCTTAGGAGCCGACCGCGACTCCGAACCAAGTAAAAAATCGACTTGTGTTCTTGTGCACTTTATTTCATTCCGCTGCGTATTTGCTCTTTCTTAGTCCGAAAAGTTTTTAACGATATTCACACCCCCCTCTATCATTTTCTTCGATCCAACAAGTGGTATCAGAGCGGGTGGCTCAAATCTGGTGCAACCACCAATTTGAGAGTATTTTCGGATTTTACGAAAATTTTAATTCTTTTTCCTTCGAATTTTTCTCGTTAATTGAGGTTGGTGCAATACCACTCGATCGCTTTTTCTCGATTAATTTTTTATTCCTGCACTACTAATCCAAGACCAAGTCTTGGGACAAAGTTTCTTTGTTTTTGTTTTTCAGAGAAATTATCATGGCCATGCAAGAGGGTTTCAGCACAGCCAGACCACCACTCTTCAGTGGAGAATACTTCTCCTACTGGAAGAGTCGGATGGAAGTCCACCTGAAAACTCAGGTGGATATGTGGATTATAATCCAATTTGGTCTTGAAATCCCCAAGAACGCTGAAGGAGTGGCACAACACTACTCAGAATGGGACACCTCGCTGAAGAAAAAGATCGAGGCTGATGCAAAGGCAACCCAGACACTACAATGCGGATTAACCAAAGAAGAACTGAACCGGGTGGGACCCTTCAACAGTGCTAAAGAACTCTGGAGCAAACTGATTGAGTTGCACGAAGGTACCTCCAACACCAGAATCAGCAAAAGGGACCTACTACTGAACAGATTATACACAATCAAAATGAACGAAGGTGAATCAGCAGCACAGCTCCACGCCAGGATCTAGGAGCTGATGAACGACCTGCACACAATC